>WPDF01000269.1:0-96758 GCA_019137265.1 Neonectria coccinea
ATCAATCGACCATTTCACTCATCAATCGACCAGCCCCACTCATCAATCGGCCATTTCACTCATCAATCGACCACCCCCACCATCAATAGACCAATCCACTCGTCAACCGATAGTTTGCCGAATAAATTCAGGACTACCTTCATCGTCTGAACTGGCTTTGTATGAGAACTTCTTGACTTCTGATACTGAGGGATGGCGGTGACTGGTTGTAACATAATTGACAACTTGCCTTTATCTCGAACTGTGGCTACCCTACACTACGGCATGTCGTCCCAATCAGGCAAGACTCGATCGCTATTGGAGTCGAATCTCTCAGCACAAGGTTGGGCAGGGTTACAATTGCCAAGAGAATAGACCGCCTCACCGGACCTCCGCTACCCCCCCCCCACTTCCGCCACAAATTTACACTAAAATTAACTAAAATACTACCTTTATAATCTCTTATTTTAAGCTTTTATATACTATAAGATAAACTTATAGAATACTTTTCTAATCTTAAATAGCTAAATATTATAAATATAAAAAAATAAGTTAATATTATTATATATAGTATTTTTAAAATAATTTTTAAAGTAATCTATTAAAATTATTAAGAAATTTTAAGATTAAAATTAATATTTATAAAAATAATAAAAGTTTAAGTTTCTATATATAGATAGATATATACCTTAAAATACTAAATATAATTTTTAAAAAATAGTGTTCTTATTTAGTTTTATAATTATTTTAAAGTTTTAAAATTTTAAAATCTTAAAAGTTAAAATTAAGAATAAATATAGATTAAGACTATTTAATATTTATTTAAGATTTTATATACTTAAATATATATATTTTAAAAATAATAATCTTAAAACCTAATTCTTATATATTTATTTAAAGCTATATAAAATAATTTATATAATTTAATATTTCTTAGAAAAATCTTAAAATACTTATAAAATAGGTAATATATAATATCTTTAAACCTTAAACTTATATATAGATAGATATATTAGTAAGCTATATAATAATATTTATTTTAGTATTTTAATCCTTTTATTAAGCTAGATATTGTTATAGATAGCCCGGCCGGGTAGGATTATCGCGGCTTAATTGCTCCTTGGGTCACGGGCAGCTGGATAAGGGATTGGGCGCGCCCGATCTAGTGGGGATAGCGGGATTGGTCGGATTAGCTACCCGCCCAATCCGTCGGAATCGGGACCTTAGATTCCGAACGCTGCTACGATTGGCTGCACGTGATTTAGAGTGGTATTTAAGGTTGGGCTTTTGCCCTTAGCTAGCAATCTTCACCTTGTTTTCAATCATTTTCCCGCCTTTCTGGTCGAATAAGGTCACCCTGTTACAATTCTGTAACAGATATAATAGGCTTTAAATCCGAAGTTATAGTGTAAAATTATAGCGGAAGTGGGGGGGTGGCAGAAGTCCGGTGCGGCGGTCTATATCTTGGCGTCTTATTCTTTTATGTTTGTCTAGAACAGTTTGTTAGGAGATAGGCAAACCTTTTTATTTCGCCCCGAAACACAGTTGATCATCGGGCACTGAGCGATTTCTGGCAGGGTCTTGGAATCGCGGGGTAAATTCGGAAGTTTGACTCCACGATTTGGTGAGAGTGAAGAGATGACTGGAAAACAGTTCCTGCCGTTCGAACATCTGAACTGTTGCAACTTAAGCATATTCGATCACTTTTACTTATTGTAAGCCGTCCGTACTCTATCAAGTACTTTATCGAGTGACTGCCTATTGAAGGCGATGAGGAGATTATGCCTTGGTCCTTATCGTGGCAGGGCGCGGGGTTGGGCTTTTGGTGTCTCGGAGCATCGTGCCATATCAGTGTGCCATTGCCAGCTTCCACATCGAGGCGTACGCATTCGCTTAACTCGGGCTGAACTTAGCCGAGCGTGGTGGAATCATCCCAGTGCCGAAGTCCGGGGAGCCAAGCACAACTACCGCTACCCCTCGAAGTCGGGAGGCGTGCCGCTGCAGGCTATACTTGGCATCGAGACAGCAATTCGCCGCCAACATGTACGAGAACATCCAATCCATGGCAGCCTGATTGGCCTGGTTGTATGTGAAACAGTGGGCAAGGCTGATAGAGTGCAGTAATTATGTGCCGACAGACGCATTTGAAATGGCGAATTGATGCGGAATGCATGGAAGCAAGGGGGGAAGCCAGCCAGATATGCGTTCCAAAGCGGCTAAAGGAAGGCGGAAATGCCTCAGCTAGAACATATTTGACAGCAATATCCTTTGCTCTAACTAGAATGGTCTTGTGTGCCTTGCCATGTAACAGGAATGGTTGGTGTGTGCCTCGTGCGGCTGAACCATGCATGTCACTAGCGGAATCCCTCGAGTCTGGACTTGTTAACCCTGCAGTCGGGCTTCAGCTGAAGGCAGCCGTATCTGTACGCATAAGTACGGAGTTCACTTGGGTCCCCGTCGTCCCGGAAGTATTGTTCAAGCTTCTCCTGTCAACTCTTGGTATCCCACCACTACTGTTCGTGCTCCGCGCGACACAACTACACCGGACAAGATGCCGTTCGACTTCAAGGCCTACGACGAGAAATGCAACGCTCTCACGGCGGAGGAACTCCAGCGGGAGTGGGAGCACTACACCCGCCTGATCTCGGGCGCCGCAACATCGACGGCGATTTCTGGCATCGCCGTCCCCTTCACGCTGGGCATTTCCACCATCGGCGTCGCCATGGCCGCCCCGGCGATCCACAACGCCCGCAAGAAGCGCGAGATTATCGAGAAGCACCTCAACAAACTCCACGAAACCCACAACACTCGCAAGCGGGACGTCCTGGGTAGCATGGCCATCAGCGGGACTATCGGCGTGGTGACGCTTGGCGTGGGGTCCATGGGCGCCGACGCCGTGGCCACGGCCGGAGCCGAGCACGGCATCGCGGCCGTGGTCGAGAACGAAACGGCCATCAAGATCGTCACCCACGCGGCCCTCGACGGAGCGGGACTGGCCGTGGAGAAGGTGCACACGGATCACAAGAAGAAGAAGGATGCCTTCACGGCGTTCAAGAAGGCTGGCGTTTTCAATGCCGTCCAAGACGCTAAAGCCGCCGAGGCCGGCTATTCAATCCAGCCATATCCCAACCAAGCCTATCATTATCCCCCTGGGAACAATTCCCATCAAGCACTTCCCATGCCTCCTCCTCCGCCGTATAGCGCTGCAATGGAACAGACACAAGGCCAGCCTGCTTACGCTCCGAATCCGAACGGTTATCCTCAAGACTTCAAAGCGCCGATGGCTTATACGCCGGCGCCTCAAGGCCAGCCTTACATGACGCCAAACGCAACGGGCCAGCAGCCTGTGCCGAGATACTATGGCTATTCGCCCCAGCAAGGCTATCCGTCTCAGCAACAGAATGTATCACAGCAACACGTTGCACCGCCAGTTAATGCCTCTATGGCCCCAGTCAACAATCGGGCATTCTCACCACCACAGACTCCAAGCCCGTATGTCATGCAGACGCAGGAAGGGGTTCAGTCTCCTATGACTACCCAACCTCAGCAGTACCAGCAGCAACCTCCTCCTGCTCCAACACAAACGTCACCAATGTCGGCTATCCCATCCTACAACCCTGCCGCCTCGCCTCAAACGTGGAGCATGGCCACGATGAGTGAAGCCCTCCCAGCCCAGACGCCTACCGAGACGACTCCGTGGCAGCAACAACAACCTCAGCAGTTTTCCAATTCTTCTTTACCGACACCACCTCAGCAAACCACGCAGGGTTACTCGCATCCCCCAGAAAATACCAATTTTCCCAATCAGGCCACTCAAGCAACACCAACTGGATACCCTCCTCCAGTCTCGAGGACCCCTCAGCCGCCACCTGCAACTCAAGCGCCACCGGCCCAGCCGCAAATCTACACGCAGAGTCATGCTGTTTCGCACAACACCACTCAAGTGCCCGAAGGACATGCTGTACAACACTTGACACAGCCTCAGCAGCCGGCTACGCAAGGCTTGCAGCCACAATATCACCAGAATCCCGCGTACATATCACAGCAACACAGCGGCCCTCATCAACAAGCCCAGGTGCCGCCGCCTCCTCCTCTACCGACAGACCCCAGTAGGAGGGCCTCTGTCATCAGCAATTCTCAGCAGTCCTTCTCCCCACAACAATCATCCACTCCGCAACAATCCTCGACTCCCCAGCAACAAGCACCTGTGCCTCAACAGCACGCAGGCTCTTATCAGCAAACTTACTTCCCACCACCTCCACCACCACCAACGGGCCCCAGCAGAAGGGCATCCACCATCATCTCTCCACAGCAATCTTTCGCTCCTCAGCAGCACTCTACTCAGCAATTCGCACCTACACCTCAGCAGTACACACCTGCACCTCAGCAGACACCTGTACCTCAGCAGCATACACCGGTACCTCAGCAATATGCACCTACACCCCAGCACCAACAATCGTATACTCAAGCCATTTATTCTCCCATCAGTACACCTGCCCAGACACCCCAAGCTGTGCAAACTCAAGTGCAATACCACGCCCCTTCTCAGCCCCAAATGGGCACCAATGGCACTCAGTATCAACAATACAACACTGGATCATATTACTCAGTTCCTCCGCCTCCAAATCAACCGCAAAAGCAAGTTGAAGAAGCTGGCGCTTCATTCCAAAATGGACAACCTGCCTATCAGCATCAACACGGCTTCCAGTACCCGCCAACTCCGGTCTCATTGCCCAATTCGCCACCAATGGGGCAAAACAGTAACAGAATGAGCTATTTCCCGCCGCCACCTACTGGAGTCTGAGCTCTATACAGGTCGTTTCTTACTATTGAATCATGGGTCAAGGAATCAAATGTTAGCTAGACTCCTTACAGCAAACGTAGTTAGAGATAAAGTGCATTAATACAGCTAATTTCTCACTAATTTCAATCACTTTAAGGGCCGGTCGCTATACGGCAAATGCATTGCACCTTCTATTTTCTACGCTTTGATGTATAATGCTATAATTCAAAACGAAACTCCCACTTCATCAACTGACTTCAGCAGCAGGCTGACCAGTAGATAAAATCTCTGATTTCCGATTTTTACCCGATGACAGTTGATGAACCGATAATGTGTACATACTCATGTCGGGGTCATTGTTACATTCCTTTATGCATCGCGTACTGAATCCAATTTACGAACAGTTCGCCACTGCACCTCCAATGGGTTGGCATCCGTTTCCCTGGGTTTTGCATGGATGGTCCTGATCACGATTAATTAAGTCCACATTAGTGTCTTTTTACGAAAGCGTGGGGGCAGAAATGCTTACCGCGACACAAGGCAAGCCCCCTGCCGTGTTTCCGTCCTCAACACAAAGGCCGTAAGTACCTCCAACAGGCAAGTTACAGTTCTATCAAAGCATTAGTGATACGAAAGATAGCGAAGATAGACGCGAACCACGTACCCACCAGCCAAGTGCGGCCGGGAGACAGAATAGGAGAGCGGAAACGTGGAGCTTCATGGTGTTAGATAATTGTTTGAAGGTTGTTCTTGAAAATATGTATGAGGTAGTGTAAGGGAATCCTCATTGAGTAAGAATCAGGACAGGCCTTTTATACTTGAGCATCGGAAAGCTCGGGTGCTTCCCACTTCAAATGCCCCTTATCGCAAGGGATTTCTATCGCATGAGGACAAAACAGCTGTTTTTATTTAGAGTTTAATCACGTCCATATATTAAGGTTAGTTGCCCTTCAGTTCTCAACCCACACTGGATGACCCAAGAAACCATTTTGAAGATCCTCCCGTATCCGGGCAAGAGACCCAGTTTTGGGGGCGGCGTCGTAGCATGTCCGCCAGCGAAACTTGCTTGGCAATATTCGCTAAGCCACGTTCTCTTCAAGGGATAACGAGACTCCAGGAGGAACATTTGAATGTGGAGACTACAACCAAACTCTCACATAAAAGCGCTCAGTGGTGGCCACTCGCAAGGCAGAGGGCATTGACCATGTACATATTCTTCACGTCTTAAGCGTGACATTCCATGTAAAATTCCGTATCAAGATTAACACGGAATGATCTATATAAATTCCGAACTTCCTGATCGATAGTCCTGGCGCCATAGACAGTGCTACGGGCATAGTAAAAGATGGTTTCTTTACAACTTTCTACTATGAACGTTCGAGGAAAAACAAAGATTAACGTTAAGGCAACGTAGCTTTGCAATACACCAATTTCATGTACAGTTCCCTAGTACCACTAAACCCTTGTCAAAAACTGCGTTACGTACGTGCCCCAGATAACGACACGCAGCAGTCATGCTTACCGCCATTTCGGTAAGACGATGTTATATCAACACTCGTGGTTTACTACTTTGGCAATCCTGACCAGAAGAGCACTAGACCCTAGCCTATCTAGCCGCTTTGAACATCCAGAGCAACGAAAGTAGGGGTTTACCGTTGGCTGGCAAAGTTTGGATTACATCTGAAATGCTCAATGCAGGTGCCGTTGAATTGCCACATGTCTGTAATGGAAGTCGGCGACTGGTCAGGCAGCTCGACCTTGTAGTAAGTTATACCAAAAGGGATGTGAAGAAGGACTTGGATAATAGTGACGTTTGCATTTCCTGTACCCGGCCTCGTGCCCCGTCTACCACGGGAAACTCTTGAACGAGAGGTGACATGACATCAAAGTAAAAGGTAGCATGTTAAAGGTTTTAATAATGGGAGTATATTGATTATTGATAACAGTTGAAAGATAGTTGTACTTGAAGAAACCCCAGTCAGGAAGTAGTCCCCAAGCCATCTATTCTCGAGCCAATTTGCTGGTTTCTTGATTTTCCCTAGCCTATTTATCAAAAAGTTCATTCGCCTACGTAAGTTAGAGTCAAACACAGGAGCTCTTCGGTTGATTTATAACTACACCCAAGATGTAAGATTCAATTCGTCATGCTTCACTACCTCATTAATTCTAACAGAGGGGAACTCTTCTTACGTTTCGATTATTATTCAGGCTGTTAAAGCAGTAAATTTTGTCAGTCTTCCATATACTCGCCCAGTTTTCATCGCGGTATCAGTTACGAAGATAGCACCACGCTACTCTTGAGTGAGTTGAGTTTCTCTTGTGGGCTGTACATAATTATACCTAGAATTGAGCTTGTATGTAGGTATTGTGTAGTAATACTACTTCTTAGCTACTCGGATACTACAGAAGACAAAACAGTAAGTAGGTACTGACAGCCCGTCCTAGAATGTCTGCTGTTCCATAGTCTAACCCCCTTCAAACAGATGGCACAATTCGATGGTTAGAACAACACAAGGTGACAGAATGCTTGGATTGAACTCGATATGATGTTTACTATAGGAATTGAAACTTTTACTTAATTTGCCTCTGATCACAGTTGAAATATAAGAAGCATCCAAATGTTGTCCATGTTTTACCACGTACATACTTCATAAAGTGTACGGAGTGCAGGTGTCCATTTGGCTCAGATGTTGAATAATCAATTATTAGATTCATTATGCATGCAAAGTTGGTATTAACGCCTGTATACATCTTGAGGCAAAGCCTACTCAACCTCGATATCAACCATCATGGTGACAGTTGGTGCAGTAGTTAAGCGTGATGCTGCACGAATTAGAAAGATAGGCAGTACCGCATTTGGATACACCATTATTTTCTTTCATATATGCGACGCTAATAGAGTTGTTAGGACAGGCCAGGTTAGAATTGGTATAGGGATAGAGTTGTTAACTTACGCGTCCTTGATCAGTCGACCGCTCATGCCAACGCCATAGTCATCGCACTTGAACTGCGCTCTACAGCCGCCCTGTCCGAAAGTTGCAACCACAATGATACCTGACTTGATCCGGGAGCAGCGAGAGACGTAGTCCGTGTAAATTGTGTCATCCTCAAACTGCTCATAAGCCCGTTGGCATGCATCATCAACACTGTGGCATTGACTCGAGCCCTTGTTGTTCGCGTCGGTCTGAGTCGGCACCGGGGTGGACAGCGTGACGGGCGTGCCCGCACCGTACGTCATAGTGGTCTTGATTCCGGTGTAGACCTCTCCGTAGGAATAGACCCTGGAGGGATAAGATAGAACGACGCCGTCCTCAGTTAGTGTGACAGGCTCGGCTACGGGCCCTTGGGTCACAGGCGGCTGCACTTCCGTGATCACCGTGGAGATCTCAGATCGAAAGGTGCTATACTCGGCACACTGGCCTGAAATGAGGGTGGCAGTCGCAAAGAAGGTCTGGCCTCCGGTTGTGGTTGAGCATTGGCAGTAAGGGGTAGCAACATCGGGGCCGCCATGGTTCAGACAGGGGTAGTAAGTGCGCTCTGGAGCCTCTGAAGTTGTCTCCGTGGTTGATTCTGCCGTGGTGGTTGTCTCGGTGGAATCCGCTGTAGTTTCGGAGTCTGTTGTGGCGGCGAGAGTTTCCGTGGTGGCCGTAGTCTCAGAGCTGAGCGTCTCGGATGACTCAATGGCCGTTGATGAGCTGGCTAGCTCCGTTGTTGTCGAGTCGGAAGTCAGGTCTGTACTTCCAGTGACCGTCAACAGGGTGCTAGGCGCCGAGGTTGATTCGACTGACGTAACCGTGGTCGACTCCTCCATGCTCGTCTTGGTTGTTTCAGTCGAAGTCGCCGTGGTAGTGGTCTCATCAAGACCACCCCCAGTTTGCAAAGCGCAGGCTGTGGTGGGAAGCTTAAACTCGGACATGCAGCCGAGTTCAGGAATTTGGGACTCAGCAAGCGCCGATGCGATGTCGTCCGAACCACCTGCTACTTCAGTCACCCTGTCATAGGCAAATGTAGGAGAAGGGTGTTCGCTGGTGGTAGTAGTTGTCCCCGTCGTCGTCGTCGACTCTTCCGTGGTTGTCGTCGACTCTGCTGTAGTCGATGACTCTTCAGTCGTCGAGGAGGCACTATCCTCCGAGCTGGCAGGTTCGTCCTCATCGGTGGTCTTATCATCGTCCTTATCATCATCCTTCTTCGTCTCGTCAATATCCTTCTTGACCTGTGTCATGGCAGATGACACGGCCACCGCTGTTGCCGCTCCAGGAGTGGAAACGGCATTGACGAGACTACCTACAGCACCACCACAAGCTGCTCACCACAAGCTCTACAGGCTGCTGACCACAAGCTGCCCACTATAAACTGCTCACCACAACCTGCTGTCCGCTTTCTCGAAAAGGAAGACCCTATGTGATGATTCAAGAGAACTAATGAGACCCCCAAGCCCTGGAACACCACCGTCAACTCCGGTTACAACTTAAGAGTCGTGTTAGCTCAAATGGGTTTGGAATGAGAACGGAGGGGGAAGTAACTTACGACCCAGTACGTTGTCGGTTGAGTCGTTAGCCTTTTGGGCGTTCTCTTGCGTCGGGTTATTCACGTAGATACGCATCAAGTTGTACGAATCGTCAGCGGCCTTTTTAGCCTCACCGGTTTGAGTAAGGGCCTCAGTAATGGCAGCGCGTGTAGAGTCCTCAAGAGCAGACGTCTCCGATATTGTGACTACATAGGCGCTCTGGGAGCTATGAAGACTGTCTCGTCTACTAACTACGTCTATGTGATGTGCGACGACGCATACATGCGGAACACGGCAGCCGATGGCTCGATTACATGGGAGTAAGTCAACCCGTCCAACACTCGTCTCGCAACATCGAGGTTGGACACAATCCTTACCACAAAACACTTGTAGATACGCCCCACGATCAAACTCAAAACATACCCATGGCATCCGACCAATTAACCTGCGCCAGGGGAAACAGCGGCAGCAACTTGATCGCTTATAGAATCAGCTTGGACACCCGCACTTCGCACAGTTCACGCGGCTATTTACCACCTTCCTCACAACGATGTCGCAAGACAGGCGGGTCTATGCAACACTAGTGATGCCGTGTCTGTTCTCTTCACGTTGAAGCTCAACGAACCTCTGGGCAGCAGCACCGACGCGGAACAGTGGGATGCCTCCTTCAATACGTTTTCGGAGGCTGTCATGGAAAGCCCTAGAGGCGTCGTTACAAATAAGTGCAGCTACGGGTGGGAACTAAACCACTCTTCATACTGCGCCGCTTTCCACTATCTGCATATTGAGACCATGCGGTTCTTTCTGGAAGAAGACGAAGCCAGTCAGTTGCAGGAAGGACTACGGTCGCGTGCTACGGGAGGGATCGAGATTCAGTTCTTAGAGACCCGCGCCTTCAAACATGGTTGGCAAGGCTCTCTTGACAGGATCAGACCCGAGAATTCAGGAGCAGCTGCGTTTCTTACATTGGCCCAGAGAACATTCAAGGGCAGCAGCAGAAGTGCAGTCAGAGTCTCTGGAAGGATGATGCTCGGGTGCGAAGCCCGCCTATATCCCAGGAATGGTTATCTTGAGGATGATTTAACGTCTGCTCAAATGGAAATTATTTTAGGCTCCCATTTCATTCCCTCCAAAAGCCTTATTTATTGTCATTGTCGTGTCACGTTCTTTAAGAGAGGCCAGCGACCGTCGGTACAGACACAACTCTCCAGGCCGAAGCTCGTTACCCTAGAGGGCAAGGAAGTGTGCGAATGGGTGGGACCCAACAACACCACAAGCAAAGACAGTGGAAATCATCATCAGCCAAAGCACCATCGCCCAGCTACTCAGAGAGACCTCTGTCACTGATGAAGTGCCGCAAAAATCTTAGACTAGCCTAACTAGGAATCCCGCGCTGGGTATCTCCATTGCAGTACTTAGGGAGGTGCTTCTGACATTCGACGCCGGTTAGCATGATGGATAGTCGGGTTGAGGACATGCAAAAGATTTCTTGTGCCAAGCTTCTTGCTCGGCCCAAAGACTCCGCAACTAATTAGTGCAGACCGACCGTAGTAGCGAAAAGCAATATCGCTGCCGATGCGCGTCGAGCCAGCACAGCGGGAGGGAGGGTGTGAACGGAAGATCTGATAGGATCACAGGCGAGGCGGACAGGGGATATCCTGGAGCGACCAGGGACCAGGCACTACCCGCTAATAGGGCCAGTGGCCGTGGCTGCAATTCTGGGGAATCGAAGGATGACTGCGTGTGGCACGCACCGGTTGACTCGTCACTGTGGTCGGGCGTTGGCATCCATGGAGGATGCCCGGTTGGTGACGTTCTGTCATTAGCGGGGACCAGCAAGCACGGAGCACAGAAGAAATTGTTGAGGTCAAGGGCGTAGACTAGGATATTGGTACTGTACTACAGTTGAGTCAACAGATTGACAAGTAAGTAAGTGACGATGGTGTGTGGAGAGCTAGTTCGCTCGCTACACCCCCGATTGTTCTAGGATCCGTGGATCCCAGTCTTCTTTCGTAGCGAAGAAAAAGCAAGGAGAGCTAAATTTCCGCCTTGCACGTCAGCCGGGGGGCCCGATAGGCGAGGTACTTAGCGACATGGGCGCTTTTAGGTGGAGATCCGATACAACAAAGGGTGACAAGTTGAAGACGGGGGAAAATGAATGCAGGGGGAAAATGAAGTAGAAAAACAGTTGTCATAGTAGCTCGCCGCTCATCGCCAACTCAGCCGCTGCTTCGCAGAAGACCCAGCCCCCCCTACTGTCCCAACTAACCTGCCCCAGGGTGGCCACCACGCACGGCAAGGGTTTGTGGCACTTCTAATTCCAGCCTCGCGTCGCCGAGGTGGACCTGGCAATCATCTAATTAATTTCAGATCTCGCCTGTCAGCTGGGTGTCATGAGATCTACGACGGCAAGACCTTCATTACCTAACAGTCAATGAGGACTGGCAAAAGCTTGAAGTTCAATCGAACGTTTGTGTTCTCGGGCAACCGTGCCCCGTCTCATTCTGATCTGGGGGCGAGTCCGCGAATACCAGCTTTCTCAGGTGCGTCGGCAAATCCTGGGCCCCCTTAGGGATGCATGGGCCTTACGGCTGTCTGTACAATTTCACGCTTTAAGGAAAGATGGGCAGTAACGGGCGACCAGGCTGCGCACAGGCGCTGTGAAAACTCGGACAGCGGGCGTGAATGACCTGGAAAGAAAGGTAAGGAGCATGGCAACTTTGGAAGACAGCCCGAAGTGTAAAACCGGACACAGCAAAACATCTACAGCGCGAGGCCCCTGTTGCGTTTCGGCCGGTATGGGGAGCCTCTGTAGCGCTCGTGTCGGTTGGTTGGTTGGCCGTCAATGCTGGCCGTCTAATAAGTACGTTCGTTAGGTGACAGCCTACACCGCACATTCTCCATAGCCCGGGCCGGGCGCTCGTTGCGGCCAGTTATCAGACCCAAGTGCAAGGTTGGACGAGACGAGGAGGCAGCCCTAACCCGTCAGGCGTGCGCGTTCTGCGCATGGCCGGAGTTCGAGCGGCCGTCCGTTCTTACGTAGACGGAGGTCTCACAACCTCTTGACGGTGCCCGCTCTGCGGCCTGCCTTCTCCCCGGATGCCTCCCTGGATGCTGGATGCGGCCGCCTTGTTTGTCCAGGTTAATGCTGAAGGTGGGCGGCGGAGTGGTGTGAGTGGGCGGCAATGCCCACGACGATGCTTCTTTTATCTCCCTGCAGGCGCTGTGCTACCTATCTTAACGCCAGAGCAATCAAAATTGAGCCACGTCTGCAACGTGAAGGGATGACGACCATTCTGCTGTCCTCTTCTCACCCAACACCCTGCTACCTTTGCACTGCAAAACACACTCGGCCCCGAACCAACTGGAAAAGCCGACTGGATCAAGCACGGTCTGAAGCAGGGAGCGGGAAACGACGCGCAACCCTCTTCTGCCTAGGCAATATTAAACTGGCAGTCCGGTGGGCGGCTACAAGATCCGGCTGCTCCACACGGATCGCCTCGTTCTCAATCCTCCTCCCATAAACTAGGAGTAGTAGCAGTGCTGCAGGCCCACGATACCAGCAGCATGGAGCAGATGGCCCCCAGTCCCGCCTCAGAACCCACGCACATCTGTTGCCGTGCACCTCTGCATGTCCCAGGTGAATGGCTGCATGCTGCATCAGAAGGAAAGCAGACGTTCTAGCCCCTTAGCAACCCACGGTTGCTTTGCTCGTTGGCGGCGCTCCTGAAAAGATGGCCCTCGGGCTCAGGTGAACTGATGAGGTGATTGGTTTTGGTCTCCGGGGCACTTCCGGGGCACTTGAGCCGGAGAAGGTGGATAAGACGCCGGAGGCCTGGATGCCTGGCTGCCTCGTCGCCAAAATGGAGGCCTGGACGCGGACCAGAAGAAGGATTCCGAGGCGGGAGGGGTAAACACTCTAACGTTAATCTCGCGGCTGAGCAACTCGATCGAGTTTGCGGGACACAAAGAATAACTGATCGCTCTTGGTCTTCTCTGGTCTAGCCCGTTGCATCGTGGGTTTGCGTTCTAGTTCCCGTCGTGATCGAAGGCGATGGACCAGGCCGCATCCGGTCTTTGCGCGCCCCTCCCAGCCTCGTGTGTCAAAATCCACTCAGTGATGGGTGTCACTCACCAGTAATCCCCTACCTGTGTCCTACCTAACCCAGTGGAGGTCTTCTCGGCTCGCCCCTAGGTAGGTAGGTACTGCACCTAGCACAGTCAAAGCCTACCTTACTTAGCAGTTGGGACCAGCTCGCCTCACTTTCGCGGCTCCCTTCTCCTCCCCCATCATCACTACACATCCTCCGATCCTGATCAAGCATCATCAAGCATCGACACCCCCAGTGGCGTGTTTTCTGCCGTCCCTCTTCCCGTCTCGTCGTTACTTTTTGTTGTCTCTTTCTCGCAGTCCTCTCCTTTTCTTCTTGACGATGCAGCGCTACCAGCTCCCCTGCGCCCCGACCGACCCGCAGCCCCTTAACGCGGTCACGATGGAGTATCTGGGAAAGCTGCGGCCAATGCCAGTACCTGGACGCATCCCCTCCTCGACATCCCACAGCGGGCGGTGCCTTGCCTAGCCCTCGGGAATCGTTGCCGGCGGGGCATGGCATGCAACCCGACTCGATGAAAGATAACCTAGGCCCCTCGACCAAGCTGTCCGTCTCCGTCGTCCAGTCTCGAATCCATATTGCTTCTTCGAAAAAACCCAGCATCACCACTCGCTATCACCAATATTCACCCAGGGACAGTTGCTTAGCATGGCTTCTTCGATGGACTACACGTATTCCGATGCTGTCTCGTCCAGGTAAGACTCCATTCGATGATGCCTTGCACGATGCCTTCACCATACCATCAAGCATCCCATAGTGCCCTTGTCATTGACCAGAAACCGTTGCTGACCACCAGGTACACGCAGAGATGGAAGCGAACGATCTTGCACCTCGACACCCCCCAGACCCAAGAGCCCTTCGATCCACCTGAGCCGCTATCTATCCTGTGCGGAGGACCCCATCAACGCCTGCTTGGTTGACCCATCTCGCAACGTTGCCATCGTCGATTTTCACCTCCGTCAGATTTGCTTCAGGGCCATACGCATGCTCCATTGTGCTCAGGAGAACCGTTCAGTCGATCTGCTGTGCATCGGGGCTCAGTTCCGCGGATTCTGAGAATGAACGCGGCTCGAGACTTGGCCTGCCGCGAGGCCACCTCGTCGCTGTGAGTCGCCAGAGAAGTTTCTGCGTAAGCAAGGACGAATCATTCCGGTTATACATCAGGCTAACCATTAGGCAGGTCAACACCTAAAAGATCTCCATCGATACCTCCCAAGCCTTTTGTCCCGCTGCCACGACGCGAATGGCTGCACCTTGAACCTGGGACACGAACTGCTGCGAGTGAATCCTCGGTTTCCTTCATCTAGCCCGGCAGTTAGCTTGACTGATCCTGCCTTTCGGCGTTTCTGCATTACTTGCCCCGTGCTCGCTTCTCGGCAGATGTCTCCAGAGTCCAGCCCTGTGGGCGCTTCTCTGCGCTCGCAGGCCATGTTCACTACACTCCCTGTGGACTATTCGGAAATTTTCTCCAGTTCTGTGCGAGCTCCTTGCGAAACGAAAGATCGGAAAATTTAAAGACGACACTAGCGACAACGCGAGGTGATGGATCGATCGGAACGCCGTCCTACGTACGCTTTTCTACGACGAGACCTAGTGCATTTCTATTCCCTGCCCCTGTTCGGCTGAACTCTCCTTGTTTCCTACGTCGTCCATTCGCCTTTTTATATCCCCTTATCCCTTTACTTCCAACCCCTGATTTCGACTTTCGTATTTCAGACTTGCGATTTGTCTTGTGGCCTGGAAGATCCAGTACTGAGCTACACGAATGTGGGAATGAAAGGCGAGTTGATGTTGTGGATCCCATGTCGACACGCTCCTAACTTCGCTTAGATCCGTCCACCCTGTCTAGCGCTGGAAGGTCTGTTTGGACGTCGGACGTCACGATAACCTCAGCGTCCTTGCCGCAGAGCCTCAGCCCCGCCAATTTGGCTCACATGAACGTTCCGGGGTACATGAGTGGCGCATCTTAGGCCCCCAAGCTTCCTGCCGTCCCTCGTGGCAACCTGTGGTGAGAGGACAAGCTGTCTTGCTTGAGCTAAAACGACTGGGGCCTCATGATCCACAGCAAGGAGCGGGCAGATCTTAGTGGATATGGCAGACGACATCTCAGCCAGAGAGACGTGGATTTACGATCGCTACGGGCGGTAGCGGCTCGCCTCGCACCACTCCCGGCTTGCCATGGGCTGCTCCCTACTGGCCTACAGGAGTCCTGTGCGCCATGCTCGAGCATGGGATTGGTCTTGTTGATGTTACGCATGAGATTTTCACGTATCGAAGGGTTAGGCATCGCTGGGCCGCCATGGACCGAAACCTTGTTCCCTCCTGACTGCAAACCATCGTTTATTTCTTTCCAATCCCTCACGTTGGAACCCCTATTGCCCACCACTGTCGTTACTACGGACCAAAGCGTGTGGTCTTCCCATTCTAAGGAACATTGCGCTATATTAAGTATCGCGATAAGCTCTGGTTTGATCGTTTACTTGCCTTTTATCGTCTTGAGATGTGCGTGCAGGATTCCTGATCTCAATCCTTCATTCTTATGATGCGACCGTTCCATTCCATCAGCAATGCCCGCCCCAAGTGAGACACCCAGGACCACCACAGTGAAGACGCCACGTGTAGTCCCAACTGAAGCCAGTCCCTTTCGACTAGACGCTCCATCCACCAACCCCAGATACCAGATCATGCGAGAGTGAGGGTTTTTAGGTCTGCGGCAATTCACTCAGAGAGGGGCTATGCAGCTTTGAGTGCGAGTCACGTGCAGAATCCGCTGTGCCCTCGACATTCTGGTGAGTGTTGCATTCGACTCGAGAAGTAAGTCAAATAAGAGATTCAAGTTTAAACAACATTCAGTACTTCAATAGATATAATTGGAATATTTGCAATAGGGTTGGTGTTTTTCGGCGCGCGTAATGCCCTTTGTTAACGAGTAGTAACATGTGCTCCTACGTCTACAATACTTGGCTGATGGGACGTGATGCTTGAAGACGGACGACGAGCTCGATGCCGGGTTCATAAAAGTCTTCAAGTAACCTGATGTCTGGAAGCTAAGAAACGTTGAATAATTAACCGGCATGCTTGAACCCAGATATTTGCCCCTCGGTCTGTAACGTTCGTCGCCGTGGAGAGTAGTAAACTTATTTATTATAGGGCGCGTTTGCAAGTTCAGCGAACCCTTTATCGCGATTACTTGCACCATTCATTCCCGAATCTCTGTGTATCATAGCTTTGTCTAACGACGCGAATCTCTTTTCTATATTGCTGGAATGCCGGGAGTGGCAATGAAAGACACCGGAATTCACAATCCCCTTGGCCTTGAGTGCGCGAAGGCTTGATACTGTAGTAGAAGCCAATGGGACTTGAATAAATATTTAATATTTAATTCCTCCCCGGTACCTAACCTTAGAGAAAGAAGAAGTGCCAAATAGCCGAGTAAGCAGCATTTCGGAATGGAACGAGTACTCACTACGTTCGTCACTGCGTCGTCGGTAACTTGGCGCTTCAGCCTCGACGTCTTCTGGCTTCCACCGTAACGCGCCTGAACGTCGTCTCAGAGTCAAGATCAGACGAAGTCGAGCAGACTCACGATAAGGGATATGGTTGGCTGGAATGCCCGAGGGCCTCAGAAACGTGCGGCCGATTTGCGCTGTTGCTTCCTCCCTCTACCAGCAACGGAAAGCTGAGAAAGCCAGGGCGGATGGCAAGGCGTTGTACCTCGTGTCCAGGCAGCACGCCTAAAGCCAGCAAGTGCACTCATATCCGAGGCAAATCCTTCACTTAAGAGAAACAGTGGAGGATCGTAGCGCCCTTCGGTGACACGGAGGCGACACGGGAATCCCACGGCACATGCAACCCTGATAGATAAATTACAACGCTAAAAGAGAGGGCGCGAGGTAGAGGACACACCGATCGTGACTCTCACCCATCCAGAAAATATTGTTGCCATTACGGACTAGTGAATTGCATGGCAATCTCGGTGAAAGGCCTTGTCACAGCCTCTCCAAGGTGCGCGGCGCGTCGGGAACGGGCCAGGCAGCACCCACCATAACAAGGCAAGGCACGCGACAGGCAGATTTCGAAGGCACTAGTGTCCAGCAATAAGCAAAAGAGAAGTAATACAAGCGGTTTAGAGGTGCCAATAGTATATCCATAGATAGCCGGGAAGTGTGATATCATGCGAGGCACCAGAGTGGGAGACCGCAGCCCTTGGCAATGCAGGATGCCTAGGAAGGTCAGACGATACGACATACGGTACCTTGTTAGAGGTTATAGCGTGCGAGGTACGCGAGGGTGTAGTGGGCTCCCAGTAATGTTGACCGCCGTGGGTAATGAAACGCTATGTTGGTTGGCATCCGTCCTCACCACGGCTCGTCTCCCAGCCCTGGGCTCCTCATCCTCACCAATGCCCCCCATTAATGTCCCTAAACCCCAGTATGATCCATAGTGATGCATTAAGGCTAGCCGAGATCCGTGGAAATCACACCGGGGGACGCAACCAAAATTCGCTCGGGGGCCAAGGGCAGATACTCCGTACCATAGTGTCGGTCGCGTCTGTATGAGACACCCCCCCATTAGTCAAAAGGGACGTATCAAACCTATTCACAGCCAATGTTCTAGCATTCAGACATAATAAATTGGGGCCAGTTCGATGCCGAGTTGACCGGGGGAGGGGGATGAATCGCATTCCAACTGAACAGTCCCACCGCTGTCCCCGTTTGTGTCCACCGACCATGTTCCGCCTCCCGGGTTTCCAAGCGTTGGTCACTCAAATGTCTTAAATTTCCACCCCGCCCGTAACTATTGGCGTACAGAGAGCTATCTCCATACCTAATGGTTTCTCACTAAGCTGTTATCGGAAGACTCGCCAGTACGGGCAGAGACGCGGTTTCACTTCCGTCTCCATACGTAGAACCTCTTGTCTGTGGGGGAGTGGGCTGGGCCTGCTACCATGCCTTCTCATCTCCGTCGTATCGACTTTAGAATTGGGCAGAGATTACTGGATGCGGCGACAGCCCGGTAATCTCAGCCTGTTGATTAGTCCCCTTTTGCGGCGAGCGCTGAGACCTACTGCTTTCCGCTCGGCAGCGTCGGAGGGCCTATCCGGAAAAAACAAAACATAACTCCTTATGACTTTCTGATGCTGCGAGGCGCAATATGGCTCGCGCCCGATAGACCAGTGATGTGTTTGGGCCATGCAGGGTATCAGTCTTCATAGTAGCCTATCGCCAGTCCGAGTCAGTCTCTGCATGCCACAGCCAAGATGCAGTTTGATCCTACTAATTCCACTTCACGGAACGGGACGGACACGTTGGCCATGCAGGCATTAGGGGTGATTCGCTCAGACATCGCAGATCTCAGATTGGCTGCTGGTCGGCATACCAACCCCCGACTACGCCAGTGCAATGGAAGCCACCTTGACTAGGTATGGGCCAAGTAATTTGCCCTGCATATAAAATAGTGGCAAAAGTTTCTTTTCTTTTTCTTCCCTGCACTCCTTACCACAACTGTGTGAATCGATCGCGACTTTGTAATTGTACTTTGCTGGGAACGTGCCCACAAGTGTCAGATCATGTAACCCTGGCCGACACTACCGTCTCCGGCCGCCTGCAGCGTGAATCGCCCAAGTAACTTTTTCATTATGCGGTAAAGTAGGGGCAGATTGTCTCAAGCTGATTTCTTCCTCTGAAGTCATGAAGAGTGATCATACCCGTCGAGCGTGGATCCGCCATGCGGAGCTAGTTCCCTATGCGAACAATGCGACAATAAGGAGACTTGGAACTTAGGCGCCACAAAATTGAAGTGATCCAAGACACATGGCCATTATTTACATTAACTGAGATGATGAAAAAGGATCGTCACTTGATTGTATACTACCAAAACGACAAAGCACCTCCACCTGCCTCCACGCCTCGAGGCCGTGACCCCCTTGACGAAGATGGCCCGTCCCGCGCCACGTTGATGAACTTTAAAATGTCCTGACTAGTATGAGCTGAGCTCGGTAAGCGTGGATCGTATGTAGCCCCGGTGGCTAATTGAAAGAAGGCCTTGTCTGGTCGATGAGCAAGACCTTCCCGTTTGAAGCAGTGTGCAGCCGCGCTCCCGGCCTTGCCAGTGGGCATAGCCAGGCCAGGCAGAAGCGCGAAACTAGAATGAAAACGACTAACGAACCTATTTTTTGGATGGACTAGATGTGGTCTTGGGCGGGCTGGAGACCGATTCGTCCTTTTGGGTCTTGGCTTCGGTAGGTGCGGCGATGTGGCAGAGGCGACCCAGTAGGGAGAGGCCGTGGTCCCGAAGAAAACTGTTGACGCGCTCAGCCTGGGTGGATGGGTCATTAGGCGTAGCCATATGCTCACAGCTTCTTGGTCTAAGTCAATGCTGATGCTCCGATCTTGGGTAGGATATGTTGGTGGGTCTTACTCGGAAAGGTCGCCGACGTTGACCTCCATAGAAGCGGAGTCGCTGCATTTGTCCATGTCAACGCTGATTTGTTTTAGGGACACGCGATGTTGTTGAACTTAGAACGAAGAGAAGTAGAACTCGGCTGCAGACTTTAGTGGTACTGAATGAGAAGTAAGGGCAAATGATGGGAGTCAGGCCGGTGTTTATATAACATCACGGCGTTTATCATATTCCAAGGAGCACTAGCAGGTAAAGAAATCGATAAACATCTGCAGGATCATCGAGCAGCCCTACGAAACGTCCAACGAAAAGCCAGCGCGCGGTGGCGGGCGCAAGAGGACGAAAGCGAACGTGACATGTCCTAGAGAAAACTCAACGCAACGGAACAGGGCTCGATTCGGGCCATGTAGGAAAGAGAGCAGGGGTGAGAACAACGAGAAAACGACGCCCCGAAGGTCGAGACCGAGATGAGACAATAACTTGGCAAACGAAGAACTGAAGGCATCGTGGGTGCGGGGGAAGGGAAAACAACGACTGCAGCCTCAATTGTTGGCGCTACTATCCGCTCAGCCCTGCATATGGGAGGATCACTTGCGGACCGAGCTCGATTTGGCAGTCGGGGGAACTGGAGCGTCACCGGGACTGAGGGACTGAGACAAGCGACGTGGCAAACTTCTCGGTCATTGGTGGTCCGCAAATGCCAGAGCAAATGAGATTCGCGCATGGAGGCGGGATTGACGCGATGTGGTTGCTGTGTAACCCGATGCTTCTAGTCATGTGCGCCCGACAGCACGCAGACAGGAAGTGGGAGGGGCAAGGGGAAAACGACAGTTTCCTCACAGTAGTTAACTTGGCGTTTTCTCATTACGCTTTCGAGGAAACATCGTTGCGTAATACTGCAAATGATGTCATGTGGTGTGGCCGTGATCTCGAACGTGAGGGAACCTCCGAGCCCAAGTCCAAGGGACCGGGGTCATCATGTGAGACCCCTACCTACGTCTGGTACCGTTGACTTGGCCGAACGCACGCCTTGCTTCTGTCGGCCTTATCCGTATTCCGACGGAAGGGCACTGTCGAGCCAAGAACTTCGGCTGGGCCTATGACAGGTCTCGCCTATGACGGAGCTTGAACGAGGACACCGGCGTTGCACGCACACACCCAGTGCTCCCTTTTCTCTTTTCCCTTCCCCCACACCGGTTTCAAAACAAAGTAGTGTTCCCTCAGTGCGACACGCGCAGTACTTGGGGAGGAAACGCAGTGGCGACAGCCGACACGTGGGCTTGAACGCGCCATGGACCGATATGTATCGCCCCGGGGGCTTCTCGAACGCGGTGGCTGGGCTTCAGTTGTCTCTTAGCCTTGTTCCCCCTTCGTTGTCCATCCCCGTCTTTCCCAACCTCGTCATCTTCTCCCCTCCTCTTGTTGTCGCCTTCGTCATCACAGGTGACACTGAGCCAATCAGCCATTTGACAAAACGCCGCCACCAAAATGAATTGCAATTGAGCGTCAAGCGAAGCCTGGGGTTCCCCTCATGTTCCCCTCCATAGGCGATCCGTTAACCTCCATAGGCGATCCGTTAACCTCCATAAGCGATCCGTTAACCTCCATAGGCGATCCGTTAAATTACCTTGTACCGAATCGCGATACGTCATATTGAGCGGCCCGTTCGCGACCCGATCCGTGCCAACGCATCCACGTGGTGGCAAGAGATACGTATATCCAGCGCATTGTACAAGCTGTCTCCCAAAGCAGTATTCCAATTAACTTTCCTTGCCTACCTACATCCTACTTCCCGGTATCAAGTATAGCCGGCAAGGCAGAGCTTCACTTGCCCCGGTGCCGGTGACCACCTGGCGATGGTCTCGTTGTGGCGACCATCCTTGGACGATGAAGCCCCGTGACAGCGAGCATAAGAAACGCATTGGTAGAGTACAATCGGTACAGTACCTTGATCTGCTGTTCCTCTTCTCTACAACGAATGGTCATGCTTCGATGGGGGACTTGCTCTTCTATGTACCAGCCAACTGACTAACACTACTACACCCCGCATTTTATGCTTTCACAACAGTTGTGCCTTTACAAATGCACGGTTTTGTACCGTCACAAACTTGCTTTGCACAACATCTGACTCATCACTACGGGAAATTCGCGTGAATAGCTTCTACTTGCAGTAGTCTCTCGGGTTTCTTTAGGTAAAGCAATGACGAACATTTTGGTGCACATCAACGCCTGCCCCGATGGAGCCAGAATCATATTTAACGAGGAAGTCACGTCGCCAAGGAAACTTAACTCATAGTAGATGCGGTTAAACAGCGAAACCTAGAAGAGCCGTGAAGAAGCTATGACAATGTTTGGGCTTAGAGGTCCTCAAATAGACCTGCGTACCTACACGATGGCCCTGGCCGTCTGGTTCCATGACAAACGCTCACTCAAAAAGACATAAAAATATAAATACAGTATTGCTACATTACACAATCTCTTCCAGCATTGTAAAAGAATTGGGCGCCCATAGTCGCCAGTCACGCTTGGAAATCTGGCTAGGCGCTTTGCTTTGCCGGCCTACTCCGTTCTCGGGGATTGGTTTGGGGTCGACGGGTTGTTTTGGGTCGTGGATGTGGCAATGTTGATGAGTCGGAAGCTGAATGGCAGGTCGGGGTCTTGGAGAAATATCTCGACACTCTGGCCCTCACGTTGGGCGGTTGCTGGATCATCGCAGCATCTGAATACGCATTGGATCAGTCCATGTTCCGCCATACTGGTCAGGTAGAGTCCTAGAGCGACTCACTCGCAATCTTGACTTCGGTTCATGGTCATGGAAGAAGTATCGGTGTTCTCGGCCATTGTGCTCTTGATGTGTGTATTTATGATGCTGGGTGGGCATGTCATGGACTGTGTGCTTTGTTGAATGGAGCATAACATCAACTTGCTAGACAGGA
Organism: Neonectria coccinea; assembly: GCA_019137265.1. NCBI lineage: Eukaryota > Fungi > Ascomycota > Sordariomycetes > Hypocreales > Nectriaceae > Neonectria > Neonectria coccinea. Next base: position 22,720 of record WPDF01000269.1, read on the forward strand.
ACGCTCCTTATTTATATGTTAGAGTTCAAGCACTTGACTACAGTCTAATGTGAATTGGGTTACTTCTTGACTTCAGCTTACAGACGACCCCTGCCCACTCCCCCCTTCCCGCAGGAGCCTCGACACAATGGTAACTGGATACGAAGCAGGTGAGACGAGTCGAAGAACATGGGACACGGGTGGCGTGGCTTAACGTTGAGGAAAATCAAGAAAAGAAAAAGAGGGATTGAACTGATATGTGACGTCTCATTTCTACACAGGACGAAACGTCGTCGGGTGGCGTCAGGGGACGCTGCGGGTACATTGGGGAAGTGTTTAATTGTCCCAAACCGACAGAAAGGTACGCAGTCGATGTATCTTTGCCTACCTTACTCTGAACTAGTCGATATGTAAGTCAATAAACCCAAGGAGTGGGTCTAACAAGACACTTGTCCCTTGTAATGTACCAATGTGTGTGCATGGGAACTAATGCAGCTAAGAAGAGGGCGTTCACCTCGCCAGTCGTGACAACAACACCTGGGATCACGATCTCAGTCTCGGGCGAGCTTCTACAGGCATGACCTGTGGCTTTTAGTTGGCTACCCGGCCGGTAGAGGCTGACATCCTCTTCTCGGCTGTGTGGCACAGTTTCACACAGAGCCTTGCGTACAACCAACAGTGGCTGTAAAGGTGGGGCGAAGGTCCAGCGTGAATCTTCGCACGTCAGGTACCCCTCCAACCCTCCTCCTCCTCCAGTCTCGAGCTTCCCCTCGCAACCACACGAAACAACGCCGACGATGACTGCAAAACATCCCATCTCTCCAGCTAATTTGCTTGCCGTAGCTTCGGCACTGCGGGGAGACGGAGCCCCCGCCCAACTCTGTTTTGGGACAGAAGACGCGCCTATTCAGGATGGGCAGAGCTGGATCTATGCTGTTCAGTTCCCCGACGCGATGGCTTGGGCGTTTCGCATGTTCGCACCTACGACGGGCGGCCTCACACCAGCTTCTATCAGCTCCATTGTGAGGGAAGAGATGAGAGTCCTCGGGATTTTGCAGAACGCTGGCTTTCGGTGGTCGCCTAAGTTGATCGGTGGCGACCACAGCTTCGAGAACACCATCGGCCGCCCATATCTGGTTGTGAGCTGGATTCCCGGGACCGCCTTGGACTGGTCGCCGTCCATCCCGGCAGATCACCAAGTGCGACGCAAGATCCTTCGACAGCTGCTTGATATTCAGCTGGAGTTGGTCAACCTCACGAAGGAATCACGTTAGTCCCCCTTCGTCCACCTTACTACCTACCTAACTAACTCACATTCTACGTTCTACTAGGCCCAGGAACATCCACTCGAGAATATATAAGTGACATCATCGCTGGCAAAATTGGTCGTGTATCCGATGGAAGCCTTCCGGAGCTAGACATTCGTTCTTGCCTAGTGCAGCGTGCCTTGTTGCCGTATGCTGTTCATGAAGGACTTCAGGAGCCGTTTTTTGCTATGGAACACGGGCACTTGGCTCCGCACAAGATCATCGTCGACAGCGAGTATAACATTACTGGGTAAGACTCTGTCACACTATAATCATTGCGGAGTCCTTACTCATGCCCGTTTTAAGGATCATCGATTGGATGCTCGCCAGATACCGCCCAGTGCAACTCGCCTTGCAGTTCCCTCAGCTTTTGGTGACAGAACCTGACGAGGTAGAGGAGCGCCGACCGAGTGCTTCCACCATCGAATGCGTCTGGCCATCCCCTAGTGTCTTGGCCGATCGTCAGGTTATTCTGTCAGAACTGTCCTCTATCATCGCTGAAGATCCAGGTGACGCCTCGGTGCCATCTGCTATGAAGGTCATCTGGTCAGATGATGGGGCTGACTGGCAACACTTGTTGATCCGTGCTTGTTTCTCAAAGAGCCTCCACAAATGGCTGGCAGAGAGGTCTTGGTTGTCCGGTGTGGTACGGACAAGCGGGTTCAGTCAGATCAACCTCCCTTCTGATGAGACGATAGATGAGGGGATGCGACAGCTCTCTTCAAACGCCATAGTCTGATTTCAGCGTGTCTTGCTCGAGGGGATTTGGTGGATAAGACCAATAGATACGCTGGTACAGACTCGAAATGTGAGCATATTTGTATGCATCTCCTCAAAGATATCTTATGTCCTATGCATTGCGCCAGCTGGGAACTCACTTTTCGGTCTCGAAGTGTTGAGCACGCCGCTGGGAGAACAGGCGCCATCGTGGGTTTGCCTCTTGGTGGCGAGATTGGGGTCACAGAACAGAGCCTCTGCATCCTGCAACATGTCCTAGCGAACATGATTATTCTTACGCCATGACAGAGCCTTCGGCCTAGACGCAACGCATCCAAGCTTGTCGCCACCAGGCCCTTGTGTCAGCATCCGTGCGGCTGGCACGGCGAGCCTACGATGAATGGTGATGGTGGGGGTCTGGGTTGACCTGACAGACCTTGGACCAAGGCAAAAGGAAATGAATGAAAACAAACGGGAAATGAGGTTGGGTTATGTCGAGTAAGATGCGCCATATGCACGGAACAGACTCCCCTAGTTTCCTGGCGATTCCGTATTGCTTTTTCTTTTCTGGCAGTAGACCTTGTATCTCTAGGGATCAGAAGTGGCTTTGATCGGGCTGATAGGTCCGCGACATCCCTCAGGCTACAAGACCAGCTGACAGCTGAAACGCCGCGCCGCGTTTCGAGATGGTGCCTTTCGTGTCCGTACACGGTATGCATCCCGGGCTCACAACAAGCTTAGAAGAGGCATAGCTTTGCTCATAGGACAGCTAAAATAGTAACGGATTCTACATGGAGGCTTGTGGGTGGTTGGTTTCGTTCTGAGTGTTTCACGGCATCGCAAAGATGCACAAGCTAGCAGCTGTAGATGGACGATGTTGCAGTGCATGCCACCGGGCTTCCTACGCAGAGAATACCAGCTGTGGGAGTCCGTCCAGGTACCTCGCAACAGCAGGTGAGTAGCTGAATGTACCTGCACGGCGCCCTTTTCAGAAGGAAAGACATGGTGCTGAGGGCTGATCATCGCGTGTTACGGAGTGCGTCGTCACTAATGCCCCATTCTCCACGATCCAAGACTTCCCAAGGGCCGCTCGCATCGAGTCCAGTTCCTTCTCACCCGCAAGGCGGCTGCATTGCATACCTTCATCAAAGGTGGTGCAGGATCGGAAGAAGCGGTGAGTCCTGGGTTTCCTACACTTCAGGTCCATATGCAGTGTGTGTCCAATAATGAGGGTTGTCAGTATGCAAGCCCAGCCTTGTTCCACCACTCAGCAGAGAGCCACCTGCAAAACTACGTCGACGCCACATCCCAAGTTCCGACTATCCGGACAACCTAGCACTAGACAGATAACCCTTGTTTGGGCAGGGGTCCCCACGTCGCCAAACAAGCTTGCCCAGAGAGACATGTCCAGAGGTGTGGGGATCTCCAACCAACTCCGCCCCCAACATGCAATGCTCAAGCAGTCGCCCGCATGACAGACGGACCAGACCGTCCACTTGCCCACCCATTGCAGACCAGGGGGTTTAAAAAACCAGGCCCCTTGTAAGCGAGATCGCCACCGCTAAACTCCTGTTCAAGTACTTTACTGCTGGTTGCTCTCGTCTGATACACCTGCAAGTTAATCGTTGGCCGCACCCTCGTAATGTTGTTGCGGGCGCACCTATCCGGACGTAGGTCACGGGCCACTTCACGCCCACGGCGACTGTAATCTCCTCCCTAAGACATTTTCTTCGTCTTATGCAGGAGTCTCGATGAAGAAACCAGGAAGCCAGGTTGCCCCTGATCTAGTCTGATTGTTTGCTTCCTCACCGGTCCATTTTATGCAGGCCAAGTAAGGTAGCGGCGGGGCTTTCGAGAGTTAACTGGCAACCATGTCACCACGCTAGAATAGGTAACTAGATGACGTGACAGATTATTTGCTTAATTGCAATATTGCGTTAGGCGTGAGATCGTGGATGAGAGATTGCCTATATCCGTACGCGATGTACTTGTGCCGTCCTCGACGTTGCTGGTGCCAACGGTTGTGACCAACATCAAAACACTACGGGGAACAAACAGCCATACAGGCTGTTGCTAAAATGTAACTTTCGGATTAAATCAATTGCAATCGGGAAGGGGCAGAGAAAAGATTGTCGGAAGTCACATGAAGAAACCCTAGGACATCAAAATACGGTTATGTTAGGCTTCGTGCACGGTAAGTACAAGCAACGAGAAGCATTGGCCCTTGAACAAGGTTCAGTTAATTATCCTGGTCACGTATTGCAAAGCTATGATTGGATTGGCCAAGTTAGAAAGACGAGTAAACGTCGGGTGGTGTCAGCGCCCTTCTGAAGGAAGATCAGATACTAGGTCGCCAGGTTAGGCGAGCATACCATTCTTCGACGATGAGCTTGCGACCAGGCACTTGATGAGTCAACAAGGAATTCCAGTCAATTCTAGGCGACCACTCAATTGACCTCTCACTATGTCTCATATAGCATAAGAGCCGATGATCGAGGGTATGTCCTTGGGCGTAGGTGATCCGCAGTTCTCACCAGTACACACCTGCCCTGTCGTAGGCTTTCTACTAAAGACAAGGATATCTGGTTAGTTGGAAAGTGATCTTATTGATGTGAGATGTATCTTTAAGGCCCTATAACTTTGTCTTCTGGGTAAGATGCGGTCTGAGATTACCGCAAAAGCCGCTTTAATCGATCGCCAACCCACCGGAAAGGTGCTACTGGCTCGCAATGATCCTACACCTAGTGTCGCAACACCGCGCTGATGGGCCAATAGGTTGCGCTCACTTCTAACACGATTAGTGGGTAAAGGAAAGAACCAAAGCAGCAGCAGCATCCAAGACCCTACCAACGCATCCTCTACGGAGAGGGGATCTCGGGCTTTAGGGTTCTAAAGTCTGGCCCTTTTAACCTCTTGCAACGAACCTAGATACCCTTAGTAATCTAGTCATCCTAGATGACACGTTTCATATCCCTTCCTAAGGATATAACTTATATAATGACCTTATTTCCTCGTTGCTTGAAATATCCACGTCCCGTCCCAAGGCCACCACCCGCGACCAACCCAATTTATCCTCGATCCAATGGCACATTTTGGATACCGTTGGCGATTTTCACACTACGATCCTGGACGTTGACGACATCGCGACTCAATTGGCCCTCCTGCAAGCCAGGGTTAAGCCAACCTATTAGGCTCTCGAACGAGACATTCCAAAGCAATAAAATTCAAGCTTGTCTGAATTTGGGGCTAAGTAATGGCTTTCGGGGTCCTTAAATGTGCTGGGTTCTGGGGAAAGCAACATATAGGTAGCTTTTCCCCTCTTCTCTTAAAGAAAGCGGGAAAGAATACCGGTGGCAGGTTCTTTGGAGTGCCACTACGCCGTCGATGGGCTTAACTTTGTGGTGTTGGCCACTGGAGGGATTTACATCTGCGTTCTGGGCTGTTGTTGTGGATTAGGGCTTGGTTCCCTTTTCTAGGAAGAGTTAGTATCGCGATCTATGCTGTAGTCTTGATCCGTGGCAGGGCTAGGGGTTCGCTCAAGCGACGGGCTTGGGCTATAGTCATCATCCATACCCGGGATTCGAGCTCTGTTTGTGCTCGGGTATGATTCGTGCGAGGCCGTGGGTCTTTCACAATGAGAAACCAGCGAATTCGTTGCTCGAGAGATCAGATAGAAGCCCTCGTAGGCCTGGAATCGTCATGATCTTCTTGTGTTGCATTGCAAAGTTCATCTATACCACAAGCTTCCTAGACCCGTTAGTCTTCTAGAGTCTGATCTTTTTGACCTCTCGCAGCGAACCCAGACGCTCTTTACAACCTAGTAATCCTACATAATATATTTTTTCTCCCTTACTGGACACGAAATAATGCGCCCAAAACCCGTTTTCTCTGCTATGATAAATAGAAAACAGGAGCTCTTTTACACATCCAGAGTTTTGTCTAATTCAACTGGAAATAAAGGGGTGGTTTTGACTGTGGCAATTCTAAAATCCATCATGCCTAAATTCTTGCCGTTATGCTTGCGGTGACGGGGATCTGAAGAACCTGTATTCTTGAAGTGGTCGTCGTGGTCGTGAGTCTAGTTCTTGCGGTTCTGGTAGTCGTCGTAGGATGGGTTGGTAATCGGACCTCGACAGCTCAGGTAGGCTCATATTCTTCAAAGATATTAGTGATGGGCGTCCCCGAACTCAGGCAACCATTCAAGTTAAGAGACTTGCGCTTCTTTTGGTGGGAAAGAAGGTGGGCTCTGAATGATTATCAACGCTGAGGTAGATGCCCTTGATTGGAGTGCTAGTGCCTAGCTGGTGGCTTGCAACCTTCTGGTAGGTAGTTGTTCGTCCTGAGGAGCCGGTAAATAGTCGCCTGATCTACGACATTCATAAATTTGACGTCCGGAACAGTCTACAAAGCCTCGAGAGTAGCCCATGACGGCAACGCACCCGTTGACAGGAGCATCAACCAGGGTCATATCGGCAGCCAACGGCAAGTATGCAGCAAGCCATGAATGTTCAGTCGTGTGAAGAACTGAAATAAATCGTTGAGATGGCATGAGCCTATTCACAAGGTCCGATTCCGGGGAAACATTGAGGGGGGGGGGGGGGGGGGNNTGGTGGGTTGTGAATTCTAGTTAGGGGCAGACAGTTCTTATATTAATTTACTTGATGCCTTTCCAGGTAAACAGACAGAAATAGTAAGAACCCTTGTTAATTTTATTAATTCTATCATTAATTTCAACACTATTACCATTTTATCATTAATCTTATCACCAATTTTATAATCATTGTTATGATCAATTCTATAATCAATTTTATGATCAATGTTATGATCAATTTTGGCAATTTTGTCAATATTGTCAATACTGTCAAAGGATGCAGATGTAGCGCTTTTGGCTAGTCTTGACACATCTTGACGGATAGTCCAATTCACATACACTAGAACCTAATCAAAAGTGAAATATCATCCCCCATTCTACCTATACCATCTTCTAAAGTATACTTATATGTAGTCTGACTTGCCTTAGTGGTCTATCCTTGAACGGAGCTAAATCCTGCCTAACAGCAACATTTCTCTACCGTTACTCATTCACCCTCGAGGCCGCCCTCGCTCAGGATGTGCTCGCGGACTCTAATTTGAGAAGAATCGTCAAGGTCAGCCTGTTATCAGGACACGTCTACGCTCACCATATCTTTTGCTTCTCGGGCAATTTGTTCTTGACAGCTTGACGAGTTTTACGAATGCCAGACAGCACTTATCACATTTCTGAGACTATCTTTCTTCTTGGCCGTTCTTATTCAATTTCGAGGTCTGTCAAACTACTTTGTTCAATTTCGCAGAAGGTGGAACTACTTCAGGAACTCTTCCTTTTGCTTCTGGAGCAAGTAGTAGTACCGCTCCAACGAGGTGGTCTTGGTAGGCTCACGCTCACCCTCAAAGGTACCCTTTCCATGACCGTCGAAGTGGAGCTTCCATGCTGTAGAATATTAGACTTGAACTAGAACGAGAGAGGATCAAATAAGAAGGCAAACTTACTGCTGGCATCAAAGCCGAGGTAAGACCAGCTGTCGTTGAGGTACGCCTTCTCGGAACCGACGCGGATCGTCTTGACCTGGCCCATCTGGCCCGGCGCGGGACGCAGCTGCTTGAGATCGGCCACAAGCTTCACCAGGCCCGTGATGAACGCGAGTGCCACGTCTTTAGCGAGACACTCGTGTTGGCCGTAGCTGAAGGCACTCACGGGCTCCGACTTGCGAGTCGGATCAAACTTGTCCGCGTCGGCGATCTCTGATGGGTTACGACCGGCCTCGCCCTGGAAATAGGTTAAACATCTTTATCGTTTGAGGAGAGATAGGGGGATCTCTGGGAACTTACAAGCATCATGACAACGAGGTTACCCGGCTGGATCGTCTTGCCCTCCAGCTCCGCCGGCTGTGTCGCGACACGCACGTTGCGCTGCGTGGTAGTGAGACGCTGAGCCTCGTTGACGTAGGCATGCAGTCCAGCTTCGTCGTTCTTGCTGGCAAGGTTCTGGACCTCAGCCCAGATGGAGGCGTTGTCGGGACGAAGGAAGTACTCCATCACCTCGTAGAACTAGAATACGGTTAGCATCTGAAACCCCTCGATGTCGCGAATCCATCACGAGTAATCACTCACCGAAGTGACAGGAACGCCAATGCCGCCAAATGCCGTGAGCCACAGGTCGTCCACGACATGCTCAGCCGACGCGCCCTGGGCGAGCATCTCCTCAACCAACTTGACACCGCAGGAGCGTAGCGAGTTCTTCTTCAGGTACGTCTTGCGAGACATGACGTTGGATACGGCTGACATGACGCCGAATCCTAAGCCGCGGCCGAAGGAGACCTCATCGACGAGCTTGCGGGTCGAGTCGATGATGACCTTGGCGCCTTCCTGCGCACGACGACGACGGTTCCAGGCCTGAGCTGGGTCATTGTTGTTGACGCCCCAGATACGAATGTCGAGAAGGGCCCGGTACAGCGCAGCGGTTCCGAGGGTACCCTGCGGGTTCTCATCGCTGTTCAAGTCGAAGTAGAACATGTCAGCGAGCAGTCTGGCGTTCAGAGGGATGGCCACGTCGCGGATCAGGTCGATTTGGTTGAGGCCTTCCTTGAGCTTGAAGGTCTCCTTCTTGATCAGTTCGGCACCGACGCGCTCGACGAACTCGTGAACGGCGCTGTGCAGGTTAGGCACCTTGCCCAGGGCCTTGAGCATGTTGGAGCGGTGCTCGTAGTTGCGCGGCTCATCGCCCGCCAGCATGAACCAGCCCAAGTCCTTCTTCCCCGGGAACAAGGCGTTGATGGCCTTGAGCCAAGGGACGACGAAATTCTTGGGGTTGCCGAGGGCCTCCTTGATGGACTTGGTCGTGACGACCACAACGGCCTTTGGCGGCGCCTTCGGGTCGTCAAGAGTGTACTGGTCGATTGTGCCGAACTCTCGGGCGATGGCCTCGTTGGCCTTCTTGGTGTACATGGGCTGCATGACGGCGACCGAGTTGAACGGGAACCAGCCAGGAAGACCTCGCTGGATGAGCTTGTACAGCATCGACCCTCCCAGCGTCTTGGTGTCCTGCTGCACCTCGTTGTAGCCCCAGCTGGTGAGGTTCGAGACCGTGTAGTCGATGGTGTTGAACCTATCTGAGCGCACGAGGGTGATGGCGTCAGAGAGCACAGCTCGGCCGACCGAATAAGTAGGACAGATACCGCTGCCGGCGTTGCGCGGAGGCTTGATGTCCTCGATCATGAGACCGGGGTAAAGCTCAACCATGTCGGGATCTGTGTACAGCCGCTCCAGGATGTTGGCAATATCTGGGTCGGAGCTGATGTCCTTGAACGTGTCGTATTGCTTCAGCCCGAAGAACTCGCGGAACTCGTTCAGCGACGCCACCTGCCACTTGCGGGCCTGGTTGATACCAAGGACCTCGACGATCTTGAGGGCCTTGGGGACCATGCGGGCACCGAAGCGGCCGGCAGGGTCATCCATAGCCTCCTTGAGAATGCGAGCAAGGTCGTCGTCCTTGAAGGTTCCGTCCTCCTGTCGCACAAGGTCGTCAAAGGTGCGCTTGCTGGGATCCTTGGGCGTCTCCTCCTCAAAGCGCTGCAGAGCCTGACCGAGCTCTACCCAGCTGACGTTGGCCAGGTCGTCTGGGTTGCGGCCCGGGAACAGCTTGAGGAAGAAGTTGTTGATCCACTTCTCGTCCTTCTTGGAGATGCAAGAGTGGAAGCGGTACAGCAGGTTGAACTCGACGCTGACCTGGTTGCCGACGCCGCGAGGCACGCCCTCGTCATCAAACTGCTTGCCGATCTCAACTCGCGGGTCCAAGGTCCAGTCACTCTTGGAATGGTGTGTGTTGGTGATGGCACGCAGGTAGTCGTGCAAGCAGATGTTGATGTACAGGCCGCCGACAATCAGACGAGCGACGTTGAAGAGGTCGTGGTCCTGCTTGGCCACGGCCTTGACCTTGTCCTGGATGCTGGCGTTGGGGCCACATGCCAGAGTGAAGCGGCCGTTCTCGTTGATCTTGAGCAAGATGTCGCAAACATAGTTATGGAAGCGACTGTACAGGACCAGCATGACGTTCACACCCGCGGGCTGGCCGAGCAGACGCTTCTCGTGGAAGGTGTCCGGCTTCAGCTTGCCCTCCTTCATGGTGCGGATCTCCAACTGGTCCTTGAGGGATGAGCCGTACAGCGGTGCCAGGTCAAGATACGATGAGGTATCAGACTTATTCATGTCCGTGCGGTTGGTCCGGAAGATGTCGTGGATGATGATGGCTGCATGGTAGAAGAGCATGGACGAGATGCCAGCTGCGTTCTCCTGGAAGGTGCTGTCGCTGCGAGCCAGCAAGAGGTCGAAAAGCAAACCCGGATCAGGCTTGACACCGTGAAGACGCTTTGTGGTTTTGACCGACTTGGCGTAGGGTGTGCCGGCCTTGCCCAGGTTGGGTGTGAGGATGTTGTTGAAGCTGCCATCAGGCATCCGGTATTGATGGTAGCCATCGGGGGCCTGTGGGATCTGCTCCCGCAGGGTAATGTCGCTGTCCGGGGCCTTGAACTCGATGACATCGACAGGCTTGGGTTCACCTTGGGCAGTCGAACCGTCCGCGTTAATGACGTCAAACTTGACATCGCCGCCGACGTAGCTCAGCGGCGGGTGCTGAAGAGTGTCCCAGAGCTTGTCGATGAGCTTGTTGGTGATCTGGACTCTGGCCTCGGAGGTGGAAGGGAGAGAGGTGAGGATGCCAATCAACAGCTCGGTCGTGCTATATCTCGTTAGAGTTACTCGACGACGGCACAGGCAGCACGCATCACTTACCCCTTCTTGTCATCCAGCGGCTGTCCCTTCTGCAACAGCTCCTTGATGAGGCCAGCGACCTCAGGAATGGACACCTGGCTCCGAAGGCCGGCATAGTCCTTCAAGAGGTCTGCGGCAAGCTTGGCAGGATCATCCAGGAGGCTGGAAGACGACTTCCGCGCCTCCCCGTATGTCTCGCCGGCCTGGTACTTTTCGTTGACGGACATGATTGTGTAGGTGTGTAGAAAAGCCCGGCACAGAGCTGTAGAGGTAGAGAGCAGATTCGAGATCCGTCATCAAGGCCTCTCCAGGAGGTCCATTTATACCGAAGAGGACGCGTCCCCGCCGTCCGATCCAGAGCAACACAGGATCGCCCTCGATCCCCAACCCGGTGGCGTGAAGTCGTCGCGCTGCAGTCCGCACATGCTTACAGACCGCCACACACAGAGACGCAGCTGAAAAAGCCACGGCGCAGTAAGAAAAGCAGGCAAAGACACCGGGCGGTGGCCAATCAAGCAGCTGGGGGAGACGGCACGGCACGGCAGCCACATCGGAGTTCACGGTGTTGATCAAGTCTGGCCGTCGCACGAAGTGATGCAGACGGCTGGTTATGGATCGTTCCCGGCGGCACGATGCGATAAAAGGTCATCACCGGCCGCGTCATTGGCAGACGACGGACGGCAGATGGCATTGGCCAAAGAGAGGCCGAGGATCTTCGTAAGCTTGTGTTTTTGTTTTTGCACCCGCCGCCCGCATGGGAGGGGGTTGCATTCGCTCGGGCGGCCGAGACATTCGAACATGTCGTATGCATGTAAGTCCAGGATTGGCCTATTCAGACAGCCTCCAAAAGGGTCCACCAAAGGTAGTCATGGTATTGTTTACTTTGCTGCCCGGCTGCCATAATGGTAACACGGGAGAGGAGTCGCCGCTGCATTGCACCGCAGCGAGCTTGGGCCAGGCGAATTGGTCAGTTATCATTATCACAGGTTGAAGCCTCTCTCGGCCGTCTTTCAGAGTAGCTGCCAGAGTTGGGTAAGCTGACCGATTTGTGGCTGCCTGAGCACTGAGACAGGCAATTCGCAAGCATGTACTTTGCAATGCCCATGTTTCCTCCTCGCGTTCTCCGACCCTTGGGCCCAGGTCCAGCCTCCCCATTCCTGTTCCGTCCTGCGACTGGTTGTGCTCGTCGTAAAATCAAAAGAAAGGTGAACAGGGAGGCACTGACGTTTGCCCGTCCGGTGCCGCTAACGTCGTAGATCTGCCGTGATTGGCATAACCGGTGTAGCAGCTGACCGCTTTGTGGCTGCTGAACCTGAATGGACATGGGGAAATGGTCTGAGAATGCGGTATGAGTATCACATTGTGCTACTTCGAAGGCGTGAAGCTATGGGAAGCCTGTCTGACCACCTTGTCTGGTCCAGACGTGATTGGCGCTCTGATCCCGTGTTTGCAGAATCAATGACGTTCGGGGGAGGTGGGAAATGAGAACCAGGGGTAAGGTTCTGATACTGCACTTCATTGGAATCGGCCAGATGTATTGGCAATGGCTGGAGTGCGAGATAGAAACACCGCTTTGCGGGATAGTGATAAATGGAGCCTCTGGGCCCCGAGTGAAGTGAAGCCGGCCATCTTACCTCACCGAGCTGTAGCTTCAACACGTACTCTTCATCTTTACCAGCTGCGATACCTTTCAATTCTACCGCCAAAATGTCCTACGTCCGTAATGGTACGGGCCCGAGGAATGGCATGCCTGCCAATTCGGACCAGCAGCAAGCCCCGGAGCCCAAGAAACTCGTCCTCTGCTTCGACGGCACCGGCAACACCTTCACCGGATCCAATGCCGACACCAACGTGGTCAAGATCCTGAACAAATTGGACCGTAATGATCCCAACCAGTACCATTATTACCAGAGTAGGTCTGTTTTTCTTCGACATTTACTCCCTAGCTTATGTGATCGACAGCTGGTATCGGGACTTACGATCCCAATGAGACCTCCGTCAACAAGACGTGGTTTGCCGAGATGCGAAGCTCCATCTCGCAGACCGTTGACCAAGGCATTGGCACGACCTTTGATGCCCACGTCATGAGCGGCTACAGGTTCTTGATGCGATACTACGATTCTGTAAGCAATACCCCCATTAAAAGGGCAGGCCGTTGTTGCTAATTCGTGAGATTGAAAGGGTGACAAAATCTACATGTTTGGATTCAGTCGTGGTGCGTTTACGGCCAAATTCCTGGCCCGTATGGTCAACACCGTTGGGCTCCTCTGCAAGGGCAACGAGGAAATGGTCCCCTTCGCGTACCGCCTCTACCAACGGTACCTTGCAGGCGAGGTTGACGACGCGTTGATCACTCGCCCCCACAAGGTGAAGAAAGACCGCAAGAAGACCCCCTCGAGCGGAGAAGAGGGCGAACCGCTGCTCGGTGACTCTGAGCGGCTGCCAGACGAGGTCGGGGAGCACGCAAACGGCGAGAGCGAAGAGGAGGCGGTGCACCACGGACACAAGTACTGGAGGGCGCGCAACGAGATTGAGGCCTTCAGCAACACCTTCTGCCGCAAGGAGCAGACGATGCACTGCGGCGAGCTCGAGGAGAGCAACATCAAGGTGTACTTCCTCGGCATCTGGGACTGCGTCAACTCGGTCGCCGTCCTGGAGCGCAAGACGCCGGTGCCGGTGCCGGTGATGGGAACGGCGCACTTCGTCCGACACGCCGTCGCCGTCGACGAGCGCCGCGTCAAGTTCAAGGCCGCGCTGCTGGCGCAGGACATCCGCGCCAGCACGCACAGCCACGAGGACATCAAGGAGGTCTGGTTCCCGGGCTGCCACGGCGACGTCGGCGGCGGGTGGCCGGCCTCTACGGACGAGCCGCTCGACACCAGCGACAAGATGACGGTCTGGCAGCGCATCAAGAACTTCTGGACCACGCGCAAGGCCAAGGAGCCCAGCCGCGACATCCGCAAGGACCCCTTCCAGATGAGCGACATCCCGCTGGCCTGGATGATCCGCGAGGTCGAGCTCGTCGGCGAGAGGGACGCCTCGGCGGCCGTCAAGTGGTGCCGGGGCATCAAGGGCTTCAAGAAGCGGTTCCAGAAGAAAAAGCAACAGGCGCTGCAGGGATTCATGCACGACTCGCTCAGCTTCGGCTGCGGCACCAGCTTCTTCAAGGTGCTGCTGTGGAAATTCATGGGTAAGCAACATTTCTTTTTGTTCCCGCTCGCTCACAGACCGCACGCAGCAATACTGATCCCCCCCCTCCCCCGCCCATAGAACGCCTGCCCTTCATCACCCGCTGGGAACTCATCAAGAACGAGTGGGTGAACGTCCGCTTCCCGCTGAACGGCGGCGCGGCCCGCGACATCCCCCCGGACGCGGTGCTCCACGAGTCGCTCTGCTGGCGGCTTCGCAACGACCCCAGCTATCACCCCAGGAACAACCACGGCGAGTCGCTGCCGCCGTGCCTGAAGCACGAGGGCCAGGTTGCCCCCGTCAAGCCCATTTCGGTGCACCCGGAGGAGCCGGACCCCGATCATCAGACGTACATGCTGGCAAAGGCGGTCACTCACGGGTAGAGATGGGCTTAAGCGGGGTGCTCTGCGTGAGACCTGGCTTACCACCTCGTACGCATCTAGCTAGTGGTTTTTCTTTTACTGTAGTTCTGGTTCACTCGGCTATTATTGCCGTATTATTGAAAGACGCTTTGCATAATTACTACCCGATCATTGAATGGGATCGGTTTCGTGAGGAGATCACATAACATCGCACCACCTCCGCTTCCAACTTTCACAACACCCTGTTCGTGCGACAGCTTCAAGTCAGACGTGATTGATAATGGATGGACGGGGGGGCAACACAACCCCGACTTTCGTTTGCCATCGCCAAAGTTGCCCAAGACCGTTGTTGTATCCAGGAGCACATCGGCACATCCCTGACGTCGGTCTCTTCTTGCCAAGACATGCACCGCGCCCTTGCCTGAGGACGACAACACGGCAGGATATCTCTGAGTCAAACGGCAGGCTAACCAATGCAGATGGCGGCGCTCTCAATCCAATAAACAAACGCACGATGATGATAATGCTGCATATTGCAACCTCGGACACTAGAGGCCACGCTGTCTCCCTGTCTCACCCCCGACTTAGCCTCTCGGTATGTTTCCTCTGAGCCCAGATTACCCCGCTCGCAAGGGAGGATCGCCCTGGCTTGCTCTGCATTAGATTGATCGTCCCGCTGCGGGCTGTGTCCTAGCGTGGTCCGGGGCTGGCTGAAGACTAGGATGAGCTTCCTGGCCGTCCTATCACCACCGCATGATTACTCCTCAGAGCTGTAGCTCCTTAACCGAAAAGCTTCAAAAAGGTTCCCGCGCTGCAACAAAATACGCGTCATATTCGCACATGTCTACCGGTTATTGATGAGACACACACACACTTGCCAGAGCTGGCCTTCACCGGTCGCTGGTGGCGGGCTGGCCCGGGGCCCAGACCCTGGAGGGCTGAGACAGCTTGGATTATTACTCGCCGTCTCTACGAAGTTGCAATAGTCGATGCGAGGACATATCTATCTGAACCTTCGGGAGCAAGGGAGATAGCTGGGCGCATTTGCGAGCGCCACCGACGATCATTCCGTAACCAAAGACGCCTCCGGTAACATTGACTTCCCGTCCCCGTCTCTGCTCTGTCAGGTAGTTGGGAATTTCATTGTTGTCAACTCTACTTGTAGCGGGCTGGAATCTGAGACATAGACTACATATGCCGACACGTCAAAAACCAACCGGAACAGAGCAATTAGGATTTGCAAACCGCCTCGCAATTCACCTTCCCCGCCTTTGGCAAATGCCGCCGCCACTATATTGCAGGCCAATGGACGCCTCAGGGTTTCATTTCGGTTGGGTATCAATAGCTCATCGGACTATGACGAGGCTTGTTGATCAGTTTCTCGTGTTCGGACTCCCGCCAAGCTTGCGTCACTGGCATGTGCTAGGGAATACCTCCGTCCTCACAGGTTCCGTCTTAAGCCGTGACAGACCGAGCATATATCTTCATTCTCTCCTGGCCAGTTCGTCTCAAGTATTTCCCCTGTAACCGTGGGTGAATAGATGGCTCCTTGATCTGCTTTTTTCGGTCTCTCCAGTGTGTAAGAGTTCGTCACCGAGCCCCACAGGCCAAAGCGACTGTACCCCCCTGGCCGAGGAATACAGCACTGCAACCTCTTATTGCGCGGAAAGCTTCACACAAAGTTCGATGCTAGTTTCATTAGAAGCCGACCACCGGTGTAGTGAATCTTAGCATTTAATCAATTCATAACCTTAGTGTTAACAACGGTCGCAATTGCTCTCCAGAATCATCTCAGCCGTAGGCACCGTGATTTTCTGAAACTTGGAATAGGAAGCTCTCCACTAATCATCGGCTCTCATATAACTCAGCGTTACGACGTGAACTTGTAAGATGTTTAATTCAAAAGCACAATAGCATCTGCCTCGGGTGAAGACAAATTCTGCCGCTCGTAATTTTCAATGTGTGAGTTATTATGAATAGCAGACCGCGAAGGAAATGTGAATGTTAGTAGTTGGTTTAAGACGCAAAATAAACTAAATACGCCAAGACTGGATCCTTCCCGTATCCTTGGCTGAGTGCAGCGCACTCATATCAATGACACACCCAATACTACTCTGGCAAGCTAAAAACCTTGACAATATCCATCTTCATGAGTCTTTTCACCTTCTTCAGCGGGGTCTGTCAAGACAATCGATTCGCGCCCCTTGTTGAAGCAAGAAACGCACAAAGTCGCTTTGCGAGTCCACATGCCCCTACTTAAGCACGAGACCCTTGATAGTGAACCATAGTGCGCAATCTCAGGGGACCTCGATGGGATTTTATCAACATTACACTACGACTTCGTAAACCCTTCATCGATAATCGCACCATGCTGTAAGAGAATCTCAGTATTACTTATGCGGCCGAATCGAGTAGCTTGACGGGGGGGGGCTGAGATCCCTCGACGCTCACATGGTGCCTGCGCAGCATGCGGAGTGTACCCGGGCTTGAAAGCCTTGCAGCTGCTCCAAGAATGGTATCTTCGTTGACGATGTGGTGATCGTTGGGGTCTGCGCCTTTATAAAGTAGGAATCAGCCGAGTTTGACTGATTGCGAGTGACAGCCGGGAAGACTGTCTAACCATATTTATTCGGAGGGAGCAAAGTTGCTAATTGCTACCATCGAAGCAGCCATGGTCCTTGGAATCCGACATGCTTATCAGTGCAAATTGTGACGCGAAGAATCTCAGTTACTCATTTCCTTGATGAGCCCACAGAAATGAGGAGAACCGTCCTTGACCTAGGCGTACTTCCGAATCTCCTTTATCCTGGCCTCATGATCCGACTTGAGAGATGCAAGCTTGTTCTAATGGCTTCGGCGAAAAGGCTTTCATGGTGCATATGACTAAGGGGACCCGAGTTTTCTGGTTCCAACAGGGAAATCGTTGGTGATATCGTCGAAGCTCTATGTGCGGAACGGGAAATACACCTTGTTCCTGGGGTACGATCTGGGCTTTCGGGTGACACCGGATGACCCTTGCTAAGCGCAGTTGACGGCGGTTGGTCCTACAGATGCCAGATTCGGCGCGTTGGGAGTTCTCAGGATTCAGGATATAACCTTTCTCTGTTCATAAAGGAGTTCAAAAGTGGTTAGAGCATTTTTATCTATTCCTTCTAGTGGCTTACTTTATGGTAACCAAGGGGAGACTGGGACACCATCAGAAATCTTGGGTTACCCGAGATGGGCAGTATTCACAAATATGTAGACTGGAAGGTGGTAAATAAAGCTCCAAAGCCCTGGCTGTATCGAGTCCAGGACAACGTACACCGAGATCCGCGATCAGAGGACTAAGATACCCGGTCTAATTGGAACACCCCCATCTCCCGTAAGGAACTAATGAAGATGCCGTATAGATATAGGTGCATTTCTTATTAATTCCATGAGAAATGCGTAACAGATGGGGTGTTCAATAAACAGTTGGATGTGGAAACGTGTAGGTCGGGGAACAAAGAAAACATGCAAGAGCTGGTGATGTTCTCGGCCGCTAATGTATCCAGAAGATCATTACACACACACCACGGCTGAAATGAACGAATTTTAATAGTATGCATCTCATCATTTGCTCCAATTCAAGACTTCACAGTACCTGCGCAGCATATGGCTGATGGCGATGCGGCGAACATGTCCTGAAATGTCACACTCTCAATTACGACTGATGATAGTGCCCACACGTTCTTCTGGGAGAAGACTCTGCAACGCTTGATATCTTTCACCACTTCTCCACGTATGGTCGAATGTCGATCTCTTGTGTAAACGCCGAACGATGCTGGGTATGCAAGTGCCAATAGGTCTCGGCAATCTAGAGAGCAAAGACCGTTAGTTTTCGTAATCCCGTAGAGTGAACCTCAACTTACCGCGTCTGGCCTAAGCTTGGCGTCCTCTGCACCGCTAGGCGTAGTGAAGTGCTTCGTCCTCGGGATGTCGATGATTCCATCGACGATGATGTGAGCCACGTGAACACCCTGGGGTCCGAACTCGCGCGCCAGCGACTGTCCTAGCGCCCGGAGCGCAAACTTGCCCGCGGCGAACGATCCGAACTGCGCGGATCCCTTGACCGATGCGGTCGCGCCGGTGATGAGCAGAGAGGGCGGGTTGGGGGAGTCAGGGACCGCCTCCAGAAGCAATGGCAGCGACTTTTGGGCGAACCGAGAGAAGCCTCGTCTGTGAATGTTTAGCCAGTGTTCTCAGGTGAGGCGGATTTATAACCTACACGGCAACGTCAAGGCCGGAGTCGAGCTCCTCGGGCTTCAGCTCGAGGAAGGGCTTCTTTGCAAAGCCGCCTCTGACGTTGTATACTGCCGCCGCGAGCTTGCTGCCGGGAAGTTCTTTCTTGATCGCCTCAAAGGCAGAGTTGACCGAGGCCGGATCAACGATGTCGGTGGAGATGCCCAAGGCGTGACCACCCGCCTTCTTGATCTCTGTGACGATGTCACTGTAGCTCTCGGGGCTTCTGGCGAGCACAACGACTGGGTAGGCCTTGGCGAACCTGAGCGCGACGGCTCTCCCTGCGGTTGTCAGTTTGGCGCGTTGGATTTTACGGAGTGCTACGTATCTCACCTGTGCCGGGGCCAGCACCTGCAACGACGGCGAAGAATGGAGAGGCCATGGTAATGGATGATATCAAGGTTGGTGTTTCTGAACTGGATGTCTTGGGTTTGACTTAGGTGTTGAATGTTGGAAGGAAAAGCGCAAGGGACTCTGGGTATATATGGAGTTAAAATAAGTATCTCGGATTGGATCATAGATCGGATTCATTGCGTTTTCCGGGAAAGCGGGGGTCGGCGACTCGGCGTCATTAATAATTAACAATTGCACACGCGTGCATCAATTGCATTAACTCGTAGCTACATAAGTCGCCGTCAACGCCTCGCGGAGCTGACAAATCTTGGGACGCATGCACTAATGAACACAATGGCGTGCTATCCGGACGTCGGGGATTCACCATACGCCGAGCCCATGTTTTCTATCGTTTATCGCTCTTCAAGTGATATATTCTTCCCCGCACTGTTCTATCTCGAATTGGTCATCATTTCAAGGGCCGGTCGTATTTGCAAACTAGCCCGATCCACATTGGCGATTAGATAACTGTTGCAACGTTTCCTGAACACTCAATTTTTCCCGTCTAAATAGCTGAACGTATCTTGTTCAGAAAGTGAACACACTACCCTGACCTGAAGATGGGAAAATTCAGAGTTCCCCTCTGCGTGCTTGCATGTTCATATTACTCACAACCGAACGCAAGAGAAACAATACATTTGCTCCCCATTTATTCGTCGAACAGAGATACCTTCACACTCCCACTCCCGCCTATATAAAGACGCCATCTCGTAGCATAATTGCAGCAATTTTTTCATCACCAGTTTCAACTACATTCGAAACAGTTTCAACTTCTTCCATCACCCACCCACCGCTAAGACTTACAACCTTTTCACTCACCATGTATACGAACTTGAGCACGTCTCCCTCGATGTCCCAGGAATCTTCGGGGCCAAGCGTGACGGATTTGTACCACTACAAGTACTGGGCCATCATCAGTACCGTTTTTGCTGGAACCATGTTTCTTGCCCTCATCATGTACTACCTCGCCGGTGCGAGGCTGTCTAAAGATAACGAGGTGATTAGTGCTGCTCTGGAAGCTGCGCAGCAGCGAAACAGGGATCTTGAGAAAGGCATCTGCGCAATGGCCAAGCAGATTAGAGTAGCCCCAGCATACGTCGAGGAGTCTGGACGAGACGCACCGCAGCCTCAAAGAGACGAACCGCAGCCTCCAACTAACGAAGAAATCCGTCGGGAGCAACCCCGCGAGCCCACCCCGCGGGCAGCTACCAATGTCGAGGCCGTGGACGACCCAACACCTCGAAACATCTCCGAGGAGGAGGTGGTGAGCCGCGAGGGCTACCGGGAGACCAAGAATCGGGAGACCAAGAACAAGTACCGCGCAGCCAAGCGGCTTCTTCGGGAGCCCCGGAGCCGTGAACTACATCCGATTGCTCTGTCGACCCCGGGGCGGTTTTGCTCCTCCCCGGAATTCAAGGGTCCGAACAACAAAGTTGTGTGGCCTTTCCTCGGAGAAAGTGGTGACGATTCGGAGACAGATATGTCCTCGCGGCTATCGTCCCCCTCAGTGGTTTTTTTGAGAAGACGGTCCCTTTGTTAAAGGACATGAGCCAGAGGCATAGGATATATATAGGCGGGCGCCTTTCCAAGATCGATCGATGCTGACGTATACGTGCTTTAGATTACGAAAATCTCGTCAAATAGAACGCTATAATGATAAGAATTTTAAATGATAACTAGTTCATTGCTAATATTCACACTTGTGCATTAGATTCAGATAAGTGTTCCCTAACCCATCTCAAGATAACTGATAAAAGGAAGTCATGCACCACTGTAGTCGTTGAGCTGAGCTGCTGCCACGCCAACGAAGCATGTTCTACCGAGCAAAGATTGTCTCAGAACAAATCACTAAAAGAATTTTCCCTTCAGGCCACCTAGCACCACGTTTCTCTTCTGTTTGCCGACGAACTTGTTGACGTCATCCGCCCATCCGGCGCTTTGCTCCTGTAAGTTATCCATGTTGTCGCCCATAATGTTCAGCTTCTCTGTTCGCTCGTTCAGTTGCCTTGAAAGGTAGTCTCCCCAACCTTCCTCACTGGACCCAGCGGGAGCCTGGCCGCCGCTCCTAGCAGCACGTTGCTCCGCCGCCGCCGCGTCTAGCATCCGCTTACTGGGCGGTCGGTCCGGCCCGCCGACCAGCAGGTCCAGGTCCGGAGGTGACATGTACTGCGTACCCGAGATCCATTGCATGTTCGAGATTGTTGGGCGAGGCGGGCATTCCAGCTTGGCATTGATGAGAGTATCCGGCGATTGCTGGGGAGGCTTTCCAGTACCCCAGACGTGGATGACAGCCAGTTCACTAGGGCCAGACCACGCAAAGATGTCTCCAGTCTCAGTGACCACAGTAGCCGTGCTGCGGGTGACATCAACCATTGGCAGATCAGCCTTACCAATCTCCTTGAGACCAGGGATAGAGAATGCTCTAGTGGTTCGGTCGCCAAAGACTGCCACGATCGCAGAGCCGTGTAACTCAAGTTCCGCGACACTGGCGGCATCGCAAAGTACGTTGTCAAACTCTTTCGACGCTCCCTTCGCATGTGCTGGCCGGAAGATTCGGATTTCAGTTTGTGTGACTATCGCTCCGTTAGTATACCTGCTTCACGGACTGTTGCGCACACACGAACCTGCAATGAGGACACCATTGACCTGTTGGCCCTCTCTCAGACCCGCTACGACCTGTCCTGTCGCAATTGCAGGCTTCCCAGTCTCCGCCTTTATGGGATTGAGAGAAATGATCTTGGAATCGAACGTGACAAAGCCGGCTACCTGTGCAGAATAGGTCCCGTTCTCGCCTGGGAGAAGCTTCAAAGTGATGACCTTGCCCAGGTTTGTCCCCACGAAACAACAAATGCTGGAATACTTGTCCTCGTCCAAAGTCATGACGCCAAACTCGATAACCACTGGCCATTCCTTCTGAGGTTCGGCCGAATGATGTCCTCTGAGGAAGGATGAGCGCTTGTCCTGCTTGGCGAAATCTGTCATTGGAGCTTGATAAATGATCGCAGGACCTCGGAGATCAATGAGGGTAAAAAAGCCCAGTTCGGAACCAACTGCCACAAACCCGACGTTGGATATCTGAATGGCCGTGATAGGGCCTTGCATCATCTCGTATAGAACAAGAGGTTGAAGGCCCTCCTTGAGGGTTGGTTCTGCCCTGGTACTGATGTCCGTCAACCCCTTGGGATTTGGGTCTAGCTGCTGGGACTGATCTTTCCCAAAGAATCGATTCGTACCCCATCGGAAAATGATGGCTTCGCCTGTGCGCGTTCCGACGACAAACTCGCCCGTGCTGCTTGCCATGCTCATGGTGGTTATTTCAATGTCGTCGGACCGGTCTAGTGCTCGGGCAACATCGACCTGTAGCTGCGTTCCATTCTCTATGTCGTCCGCATGGCCCGAATCCCAGATTCGAATGATGCTATCCGCATGTGCGGCCTGAATGATTGTACGCTCCTCGAATCTTTTGCGTGGTCTGGGCCCTTCAGCACCGCCCTTCAGGACGGGCTCTCCTTGGTTGCGCTTCTCCATCATGGATAGCCACCTGGGTCTCTCCAAACTCGTGACGTTCATCTTTGTGATGAATGGATGAACGAAGAAGAGGGAAGGGTGGAGCTGATTCGTGGGGCTAATCGGGTATCCAGAGGGGAAGCTCATGGTAATCAGTTCCCCAGAAGAGAGCAGAGTAATGATGCCAATGGGATCCTGGGCACCGGCAAAGTGAGGCGAAGCTCGGGGGATCAAGAGGAAGTCGACGGCCTGGGCGCCAGTCGGCAAAGGTAACGTAGTTTGTCGTTTACCGCGGAAATAATCTCCTAAAACCTGCCATGAAGATGTGGCATAAATAGGGGTGATTCCGAGGTCGATAAAAGTCAGGCCCTTGGGTGATGCGTCGAGGCTTTGCCCACCAGAAATCAACAGTCCGCTGTCGTCACAATTCTCCTTGCAACACCAGGCAATCTTGGTGATGGGGTCTGCAATAGCTGCAGTCACAGATTCGGGGCCTGGCTGGTCCACCTTCATGTTGGAAAGTGTTCTGGCCATGATGACCTTTTCCTCCTTGGGATCCCAGAAAACCAAGCTGCCGTCCTCGTGGGCGGTGGCGATGAAGGTGCCAGAGGGATGCCATAGCGCGTGTGTGATCCTGGGTTTCCGGACCGTGTCGATGGCGACGCCATTTCCGCCTGGGGCGCCAGCAGGCACCTTGTACTCGTAGAACTGGACTGCTCGGTTCTGCTTGACGGAGTAGACGACGGCTCCGGTGGTGTATGCCACCAACAGCTTCCCGATATCCCTTGGGTGAAGCGACATACTGACGAGCGTAGACGCCTTTGCGCTGGGGTCCTTCTCCCTCCAGAAGTTGGGCAGCCGGAAAGCTCGGGCAAGGCTGCCGCGGTCCAGATCGTAGGCCACAACATCTCCGCTCTGCAGGCCGATGAAAGCCCAGTCCAACATGGGGTCGGCAACTAGGGAGACGACATTGCCAGCTACGACCAGGGCATAGACGCGCTCGCCAGTATCGAGATCCCACACCCCAAGCTCATTCTTTGTATCGACGCTGATGAGTCGGTTTCCGCTGAACTGAAGAAACTGGAACGAGGAGCGTCGGGCCGGCTCGAGGATCTTTTGGACGCGACGTTGACCGAAGACGGAGATCTTTCCGGGGCCGAACTTGCTCTCGCTTGTGCCGATGGCAAGGAGCGACTGGACAGGATCGTAGGCGAAGCAGCTAGAGGGAGGAGACGGCAAGGTTAGCGATATGGACGCTGTAGCGGATGCGCACGATGAAGACATCAGCAGCGAAGTCGACGGCGACAGCGCAACAACGATCTGCGGCGCCGGCAACATCGCGACGACGACACAGCGGGGGACAAGTTTCAAGGAGGGGCAGCAAACCTGATCTGGGAGTTGATGCCATAGCGAGCCTGGTCGTCGGGCATAAACAGCTCGGGTCGGATGCTCGCGGACAGGTCATTCTGCACGCCCGCCTGCTTGCTTCGTAGGAAGGCGGCCATCTTGACGATGATTGAGGAGGTGGAATGTTTCCAAGCTGGCACTCGGAGAATGGGATGGGCGCATTTTGGTGGGGTTGAGCCAAGGGAACAAGGGAGCTTCCAAGAGCCTTGGCTCCAGGCGCAACGTCATCAGGGGAGCCCCAGCACGTGCGGATACGGACGCGGAGCTATATTTTACACTGTATTGTCCATGCAGACAATTAATTACCCCAGACTTTTTGGTACCGTAACCGGCAATACGTACTGGTGTCTTCCGGTAGGTAGTTGAGGCACTGTAAGTCATCCTCCTCGTTATCTTATCAGATGGTTTTTCTCCAATAAATACAGTGCATCCCTCTATTCTACAGCGCAGTCCACAGTGAGTGCTCTCGCAGAACGAGATGGCTGACGAATTCTGGCCCACATCAAACAGCTTAAGGTACACAGCCCCAAACTTGGAGGCCGCAACGGCCAGTGCCACCACGGGCTTCGCATCTGGATTCAGCCGCCAAGGCAACTTGCGGAACAGCCGGCAGGGTTTCACCAGCTTGGCAATTAAGACATTGTCTGGTCAAACAAATCTGTGAGGGAAAACATCGGAAAATACCAAGGCCACGTGCGCTCACTCATCGGGGGGTTAGGCCGAGACCACTATTCTACGGATACTTCCATGCCTACCTAAGTAACTGCGGGATCAGCCGTAGTACAATGTAATTAGGCACTAATAAGTAGGTCACCTGTGGAAGCACGGCCCAAATGCGCATTGTAGCCGTCATGAGAATTGATTTCTGCTAATTCAACGTTTATTAGTACTTCGGTGGAACAATCAGTCGCTCCTACAACCCCGATGTGCCTTGTCGTCGGATTGACGCTGGTCCCCACGAAGCCTATTCATTGACCAGGTTATATGCACCTATTATTCCTGATAGGATTCTAGGAACTATGCGTCCTTTCTTGGGTCCACAAATCGAGACTGTTGTTGTCCACCGACTAACAACAACACTGGTCTCTTTAAAGAAAACCGGCAATATTGTCAAAGATAAATCGGCTCTGAGGATTTTGGTTGGCAAGGTGCAGTGATATCCTATCTGTCCAATTTTTGAGGCCTTGAACCCAATTTAGTCCGTAGTTTCTACAGGAGCGAGCTAGACGGAGAATTAGGACATTCTCCTGAAGATCAATTGACAACGGCAGAACGCTCCAACCGGAATTCCATCAACGCCCCCTATCCACGAGTACATCCCCATCGGTGGAGAGAAAACAAGAGTAGTGTAGCTGCCCATCATTTCACGCTCCTCCTTTTCCAACGTCACGCACAGCAGTACAACACAGAGACTCGGTCGCATGTGAGGGAACAGTCCGATCATTGGCAAGCTGCACGTCTGGTCTGTGGTCTCTTCTCTCCAGACCCAGACTCGAGTCGACGAACGCGTGCGGAAAGAGAGAACGGGTTGATGTGCTGTGAACAGATGAAGCAATGCGCATGAACAAAGGGGTGATTGGTAACCATCCCGTCGGGCAGCTCGCCAGCCATGACGCCCGACTTTCATCACATGCTACACCTGCTCAGCGGAAGCATCACGAGGTTCGCTGCATATACCTGTGGCCAAGAGCCGTTCTGGCTCTCAGCACTGGGCCGCGACACCATCGTCATTGTCAAAAGCCTAAACCCGTTCGCGCCCGACTCGACTCGAGAATCTCAATGCCGTCCTGTGCAACCTCAGCTGAGCAGGCGCAGATTGGCCGGCTCGCCCACCCCCTCCAGCGCAGGCCGGCGACCTGCTGGTTCCCTAGAGATGCCCGCGCCTTGGCTGGGGTTTCATGCGTGGCTTCGGTGAGTGCATCGATGAAATGCGACCGAGCCCCAACTTATCAATTGGACACCAATACTTCAGGCTGGTGGGCTTCCATTGGCTGTGGTTGTGTTAGGATTCCTGCCTGGAAATCCGACACGTCGGTTGGGCATCAGCTCGCGCGCTGAGCCTGACAGGACGACGCTTCACCACGTCTCCTGACGGAAGCGCCTCGAGCCAGACGGCCAGCACTTGGGGCTTCCGGGCCCCTTTATGGGCCGTAAGCCTCATCCTCTCGCGGCGAGCCGGGACATGTCACAGCAAGTTAGGCTAGTTAGCCCAATAAACCCAATTGCTGCCAGAGCCTCATTGCCTGCCGCCGCCAGCCCGAAAGTTGGAGGCGTGTTTCTGAGATGTGATCCAGCACGCTTCGAGCTGCATGACATCGGACGACGGCCGGGCAGCCTCGCGTCGTCTGGCAGATTGCGTGCGTCTATTTACCCCCCCGAGTCCCCTGGGCCTTGGGCCTTTACTCTTTACAGAGACTGAAGGATCAATTGTTGACGATCTCGCACCAAACAAGCACAAAGATCATCCCGAGTCTTGACACTTTTGACAGTCCAACACCATGACCATGTACCACACTCCAATGGACATTGACCAACTGCCATCGGCACAAGCCGGCAACCAAGCCTTTGCTTCTCAATCCCATTCTCAGTCGTGGCAACGCCAGGCTGCTCCTCTAAGCTTCGAGCCGATGCAGCCCGAGCCTCGCTTTCACAACGCCCACGATAGACCCTTTGATCACCGAGCCAGCACCGTCAATCGCTCCGGCCATAGTCTCGGATACGACAGAGACTCGGAGCCGATGGAGGGCTACCAGTACTATTCAGTGCCGCAGCAAGGGCACGGCGGAAGCTCATCTGCCGACGCCGCACCGCCCTCCCCAGTCGGGACGTCCTCGGCCTCGTCAAGTCCCCGCGACGACTGCTACGGCTGGATGAACGCCGTAGACGGCAGTGAGCGGCAAGTCTGCCACTGCGGAAAGGCGTTCCGTCGTCCTTCAGACCTAGCGTAAGACCTCGGAAACTCCTTACAATTTAAACAAGCTAACCCCGGCTCTGCCACATAGGAAACACCAAAAGTACCACATCAAGTACTTCTCGTGCCTCTTTTCCGGCTGCGAGAAGGCCTTTGCCACACAAAAGGACCTGTCACGACATGTCCGCACACATCGAAAGGGAGACGGATGGCGGTGCACTG
Source organism: Neonectria coccinea (assembly GCA_019137265.1). Taxonomy (NCBI): domain Eukaryota; kingdom Fungi; phylum Ascomycota; class Sordariomycetes; order Hypocreales; family Nectriaceae; genus Neonectria; species Neonectria coccinea. The sequence continues at coordinate 49,782 of WPDF01000269.1, forward strand.
TGGACGGTTGCCGGAAGGCCGCCGCAGGGCACGTCTACAGCCGGAAAGACAACTTTGACCGACACATGCGAACAGCGCACGGTGATTCATGAAGAGCATGAGCACTTTGTTCTCGGAGTTTTAGGTGTCGCACGGGACGATACCCGGTGATTGTATGAGGTGTGTAGCTTGTATCAGACTTGAAATTAACTCCGAGGTTAGAAGGTTTACAGAACAGGGGCGTGGACAAGATTTCCAATTTGTTATTCAGATTTTCTTTTTTTCATGCATTTATCAAAGGGTTCATGGGTTTTGGTCATGCAAGGCCGCATATGATATAGGTATCTAGCTTCACGATCATGATGAATATGACGCGCATTGTTGTACGAGGACGCGGTCCAAACTTTCAACCAAGCATTTCCCGCGTCGTCTCGGCAAAGGCATCCCCTCACCTCGACATTTACCCAAAGCAGCTTAGATTATGAAACTCGCCGGGAGGAGCTAGGGAATTGGGTGCATCATAAGGTAGGTCCGAACCAGGTTTACCAAGAATTCATTCTGGGTCTGGCTATTGGATGGTTCAAGAATACAGCTGAGAGAATAGCCGGGTTGATAAATATAGCTCCTTCCCCGAATCAAATTTCGAACACATGAACTAATCCTCTTGTTATTGTCTGTCCATCTCAGTAAAAACAATGTTAGTGTAAAGGATGTGGTCTTTGGAAGTTGTAGCTAACTATTGGACAACGTAAGAAAATCACAACTTCAACCACCGCTCGCGATGGGGCACTGCTGAGTATTGAGCGTGCCACTTCGCTGTTTGGGCTCTGATATTAGCTGAAAAGCGTATTTGTGTGTCCAATCGAGAACATATGATCCAGTATAAAAGGCAAAGCATCCATGGCGTGTTTCATTGTCATCCTCGATGATGGTGAGCTATTCTTGCTGCATTGCTAGGATAGTCTACGATCGACGTTTCTCCCGTCTCGGCATATCCAGCTCGTTGCCTCCAGCCCACTCACCCTGCACGTTGCATCCGTCGAGTCCAAGTCGTCATCAGAGCCCCAATGTCTTCCTTCATCGCCTTCATCTCGTCATCGGTGAGCCAGACATCTTTGTACTTTCTCGCGCATTCCTCCGTCAGTGCAACGCGGGGATTAAAGCCCTGGGCAAAGTAAACCCTGCCAATTCCCTTCAGTGCAAGGAAGTCGAGTGCTTTCTGCAGGCCGACTTTGGCTTCAGTGATCAACTTCCCGCGAGCAGGTCCGAACTCGGAGTGCTGCAGAAACATGATGTCCTTTGCAGTAATCTTCTCACTTGCCAAGTGGGCGTCAATGCTGCCTCGCAGCCCTCGCATGAGCTTTGTGCGAAGGGTCTTGCTTGCCATACCACACGAGTCTGCCTTCAAATTCGCAGCGCGGTACTGAGCATTCTCTTCCTCCGCCAGTTGATCAAGTGTGATGATCTTTGAGCCCGGCTCCGCTCTGTACTTGATGTATGTCTTCCACTCGTACAGCTGCTCTTGGAAGCCAAACTGACCTCCAGTGAAATCGACCGCAAACACCTCGCCGGTGCTCTGCGTAATCTTAAAGACGGTATGCTGGGGGATGTATGGACAGCCTACCAGTCGCACGACCATGGCTGGGTTTTTCATCTCAACCTTTCCGACCTGGATTGTTTCGCAGACGGCTGGAACTTCGTTAATTCAATTGTCATTGCCATTCTCACAGAGCATGTGAACTCACGCTTGAGCAAAACTTCTTGAAGAGGTGCCCCATTAATGAGTGGCTCATCACAGTTGCTGTCGAAGAGGAATGCTCGTCGGACAGCTTCGCTGGCCGTGTCGGGTAGGACATCCTCAGGGAACTGTCGAAACACAGAAGCACCCGTCCACCCTCGAGGATCGGGCTGGGAATCATCCTGGAAAGTTATGATGGTGCCAGATCGTTCGTGGAAGAACTTGGCGGTGCTCCCAAAAGTCGAGCTCTCAAAGGCAGTCCAGATCTCGCCGAAGACAGACACAGCGTGGGCAAGAGCCTTGCGAGCGTCACAAGCGGCTTTGTGAGCCGGTTTGTGAGTCGTTTTACAGGCCTCAGAACAGTAGAAGACCCGCAACTGACCGACATCAGTCACCTCGCAGTCGTCACACCAGATGGCGGAACCACTCTTGCCGCAGTTGGCGCAGTTCTTCTTCCCGAAGACTGCTTTCTCCGACAATCTAGGGACGCCCGTTGGCAACGGGGTGGCGCCCGGCGAGATGAATTCGAAATCCATGACACAGGCTAGAGATGAGTCAGTAGGCCGGTATGTTGATGTCGCTAGTACTTACCGGTGCATGCAGGTTTCGATGAAATGAAAGAGAACAGGTTGAGGCACAGCTGCGATGATCAAGGAGGTTGAGAGGAAGAAGATGTGAGAGGGAAGAAGATTTGAAAGGGAAGAGTTATAGGTATAAATAGGTAGGTAACTGTCATTCACCGGGGCGAAACAAACAACAATGGTGCATATCCAACAGCTCGCTGACTGGTTTTAAGCTTGACAGCCTAGGCAAACAAGCAAACGGGCAAACACAACGCGTTTTCACCAACAATGATTCATGCACCAAGTCGGAAATCAGACACCCATATGAAAGACCGTTAGGTGACGGACGATTGCTTCATGACAAAAGGTAAATGGGGCAAGCAGTACAAACATCAAACATCAAACTTCCTTGACAAAAGCAGGCATTCGGGTTGTACCACAGGAGTGTAAACAGGAGTCACATTTCATGATTGATGCGGCCAAACAAATCCCTGAGGAGTCAAATGGGACAAACAATGTATAATAAGTGACGTTGATCCACTCTCCGGAGTGTGCAATTCCTCCTTGTGTTGTTGTGCGTATGCGTGGTGATCTCATAGGCTGGTCACAACTCACCACCATCGTAACAAGAAGTATCTCCCGCGCCGTTTGTTCGCTTGATTAAGATATTGGTATCAATCTTTCAAGCCCAAAGTTTATATCGAGTGTCACTATATTGTTCAAAGATGCCAGATGTGACTCCCCTTTGATGTGGCTTCCGTTTCAGCCAACGAGCCAACGTCATCATCTGAGTTTTCTTTACACTTCTAAGTTCTACCACTGTAGCCCTTCGTTTCCCATCTCCTGACCCAGGTTAAGAAATTCATAACCTGGTATCATGTCAGAAAATCCTATCAACTATCAGTAGGCAATTCATTTAAACATGATAGATAGTACAACAAGCACTCGACCAAAGAATGCAAGAGCGCAACCCACCTGGAAAATATGGGAACGGCATAGTAGAAGCAGTGTTCGGTACCATTTCTGCATACTCAGAAGACTCTGATGTACCACCAGAATCTCCCAGCACATATTGCAGAGCGGCAACAGCTTTGCGAGCTTCTGTCGAGTTTGCACTCAACTTCTTCCAGATTTCCTGAGACGTTTTCAAAAGTTGTCTGGCCTTCTCCAGCGACGCAGCATCTGCATCTCCCGGGCTTTCGTGGCTGTCTGCCTGCGATTTCGAGTAGACCTGGAGATAGAAGCATAGGACGCTTGTGGCGAGGAGAAACTCGTGGGTGAGCGCGGTAGTCACCCTCCAGCGGACGTGATACAGCCGGCCATCCACATGAGTCTCCTCATCAACAAGGTGTTGAAACTCCAGAATCCTCATGGCACCAGCCAAGCAAGCGGATTTTGAGTAGGCATATTGGCCCTTGGAGCCAGATGGCACAAGAAACTTCTTATGCAAGACCAGTTTCAAACGTTGTACGCATATCTCTAGCCACATCCTCTGGATGGTTACCATCGGGGGTACAGCGAGGGAGAGACTAAGGCTCTTCCATTTCATGCTAGATGGAAGAGCTTCCTGGGCGCGGTCGATTTCCTTGTCTAGTTCTAGTATTTTGTCGTAGGAGTATGGCTGAGGCTCCGTGGCGATATCGGCAACCTTGGCCCCGACGGAGAGTATTCTAAGTTTTGAGATGGTGTAAAGGGTGGGCGTAATCTCGCTCTCTGGTCGAGAAGGAGGCAACTCGGTTATATCCTCGTCAAAGTCTGAATCGATCAGGTTTCGTGGCTCTGCAGTCGTTCGGCTTTCTTTGATCAACCTTGGCAATCCCAATTGCGTTGAGATGCCAAAGTCCAGTTGGACTACCATTGCCCAGACACGCCTTCGCATTTCCCCGGCAAAGGGAGTGATATTGGGGAAGTGCGCAGCATCTCGATGGTATCCCATGTGCGTAGCAATCTGGACTATGTTGCCCACCAAGACCCAGACGCCAATTTCGATATCCTTGAGCGGGAATATCTCAACCACGAGATAAAGGATAATAGTCTCCAGAACGAAAGGCCCGCCCTTCGTGTAGTGGCCCAGATTGAGGCACTGAATGATCTTCTCTCGGAATATCTCTACCGACACTTGGTTCTCGGGAGCTTGCGACACTGGTGATGAGCGCCTATCGTCAGGCTCGTGGTTCGAAGGAGGAAGGAAGTATTGCTGGAACTGTGCCGCCAGGCACATAATACCGAACAGAAGACCAACCCACATGACGGGTGTAGTCTGCGGGGATGCCCAGAAGTCTTCATACTGTTGCGTCGTGTCAGTACTGGTTGGATCAACAGTGCCATGTTAACAAAGCCAATAAGGAGGATAATACCTCTCGGAGGAATTTACCGCTGTGCACCATGCCTATATCTTGTCAGCAAGAAGCATATGCCGAAGTGTTTCGAAGCATCTACAAGCGCTCACTTACCTGTAGCCATGTCTAAGTCGTTGAAATAACGCGAGACCAATCTATCGACCACAGAACGAGGTGGCATGGACTCAAGAATGGAAGTCAAAGTCACATGCGCTGAGCAGTTGTAAAGCAGTTGAGGGCCGGGATTACTAGACTGCAGCTGGGCGGGTTCGGGGTTGTATGCGTTCGCTTCTTCCTCCTGATTCAAGTGATTTCTCAGCTCGGCAATGCTGTCCAGCACAGCTTCCCAGTGTACGCTGCTCACATAGCTGACACCTGAATCGTGAATCCGGATGCTGCCATAGTCGGACGGCGACGGCGATACTTCGTGCTGGGCGTCGAGTCTAGGTACCAAGGGTCGCTCTGGATCTGTTCCAGATGGTGAAGAGACTCCAAAACCATCGTCTCCGTGTGTAATGGTTGAAGGGAGGTTGAGTGGCGATACCTGGGGGGTTGAGGCCGTTTGTTGCATGAGACTCAGGACCAGATTCTCCAACTGATTGACGCGTTCCTGCACATGGACGCTCCCGGAAGGCCGAACGGTCGGCGCTGAGCGGCTAGCAGAGTAGGTACAGGAGGAGCCAAGTCCTCTATTTGAGCAATTGCTACACGGGTGCGAACGGTCGCATCGTATTCTGCGGTTAGATTAGCCTCTGAATCGATTGTACGATGGGCGAAACGATCATAGAGAAAGCCAAGAGGTGTCGCAATTGTCATGTATCGGATGATAGCTTTCATGGTAAAAGCGACGGAAAGTTGCCTCTTCAAAAGAAATCAAAGATAAGCCACTAGGATACTCACTTTCGCCGTCGACACGCATTGCAGCTAAGCTGGGGCTTGTCTCGACGCCTCGCCGGCGGCGGATACGGTCGCACCCTGGGAGAGTTGGGCGCTGCCAGGTCTTTGGGTATTGAAGGTGCGTCACAAGCATTGGCGTCTAACATGATGCTGTATTGGCGAGGATTGTTGGGTCAATTAAGTGCGCTGTCATGCCGAGATGCTGATGAGGTTGGAGAGTCACGTTTCGCCTCGGACCGTCCGCGGACGGTCGCGTCTCCATCCAGCGGGGTTCATGGATTCAATGCCTCTCTAGAAATTCCGCTTTATTAGGAGCAATTTAATACAAACCGTAGTAGGCAATTATAGACAACTGGTGCTATTTTTTCGTATATTTTAGCTCGGGTTATATCTGTAACAAAGCAATCATTGAGCACCCGAGGAGTGCCCTTGCTTGCCCTGCAGCCCTCCAAACCACCCCTCATTTTCATTTTGCATCGTCTTGCACACAAACTCAGTCATGCCCACACAGCACATTACCAAAACAAATTAACGTAATGATTGTATCGCTTCCTCGCCGAAGGCTCTACTCGGTTGCGCGAGGCAACTGAAAACGACAAGACTCAAACCAGCGACATACTCCAGTTGGAACATACTCCTGTTGGAACAAGCCGCCCACCCCACCGCGACTCCCATTGGTGCCCCGCTACGGCCCATCTCGACGCCGTGTGCGCGCCCATGTCCTCGTTCGAGAACCTACGTGTACAATGCGACATCTCAAGTCAACAGCCGTCGTCCAACCGCTTCCTGAGTGGTACGCAGTCAGAGACTGTCAATGTTCGGTTGGCCATCCCACAAGGGACAGCCTATCATGATCCCCGCATTCTGGAAGCCGGAAGATGCTATAACGCTGGGCTGGGGCCAAAGTTAGAACCAGTTTGGCGGTGTCAAGGGTGGGACTGAGGGTCGGGCACCGTTAGCGCGGATGTTTCCGTTTCCCAAACAAGACATCGCTCCGCGACGGGAGCTAGTAAGCGCGATCTCGGGTGGCCTGGGCGTCATGCTTCAAGATTTATTCGCGTACTACGTCATGCAGGGCCGTCGGGAGGAAACTGCCAGACACAGTGGGAAGAGGCAGGGAAGAACTAGTACAGGAGGGTGCGACCTAATGGTCAGGTATACTAGTGCAGTTACCCGGAGCTAGTGAGGTGGCCGGCTTGCCGGCCTGACAGGCGACACAGGAGGTAAGTCTCATGAAGCCACTTACAGTACCAATACCCCGGTAAGTATGAAGCTGCTGGGATGGCAGTTCTGGGAAGAGATGAAGGTGCAGGGGTGCTTGATGGGATGGAGGCTACATAGTACATGGGGGAGAACAAGCCCGGGGGTATAGAGCCATAGACGCACCTCTTTCGTAAACGACCACCTCCGAAAGATCATCTCCATGCATGAAACAAAGATATCGGGGATCACTTTGCCTTGTGCCTTAGGCCTAGCACCGGGGTGGCATCCGCCCTTACTGGCCCTCTCACGTTTGTCCATTGAGTCGCTTGGTCAGCCCGAACAGGCAATTCCCGAGCGACGGAAAGGACTCGGACACGACAGTGGGGACGAAGGCGTGCCTGTACGTCCGACACCACCACTACGAAACGGTACAAGAAAAGCGGCCAAGAATACATACAGGAGGTAACCAACGGGAGGAACAGTATTGAACACAGACGGCAGAGTACGTACCTCAACGCTTCACCAAGGTACCCCACCGAGGTGCAGATGCACTGTTTCTATGCAAGGCACTGTTTCTATACAGATGCACTCTCTCTCTATGCAAGTTCACTCTCTCTATGCAAGTTCACTCTCTCTATGCAAGTGCACCATCTCGAGTGCAGATGCATTGAGCGGTCCAAAAATCGAACCGTCTATTTCAACCTTCTGACTGGCCATTCGCGGCTGGTTAGGATGTATTATGCTGGGACCTCAAGGCTGCTGCAGCACTGGTACACGGTTGGGGCATCTGGTACGGCAAGTCCCGCCGCTGTGGTTGGCACAGTGGCGTGGCCCTCTGGACCTGTGCCTGTGGGGCCCCTTGATCGAGTACGGCCCCCCGGACTGAGTCTCCCCCCGGTCCCGTCGAGACAGGGATGCCGTCTGGGCCCGCGCCGAAGGTACATTATCGCCAATATCCTCTCCTAACGAAGGAGCAAACAGAAAACCGGCCTCGCATGGGAACAAAGTCAGAGCAACTCTCGAGGTATAAATCGTGTCCCTTCCCACTCAGTCCAATCTAATCCCAATCTACTATACTCACAGACATCTTCAGCCCACTCAATTGGGCCATTTGCATACCTAGCAACTCACACCTCAACCTACCGGCAGACCCTCTTAATGTCTACACCATCTTCAATGAAGGCCGTTCAAGGCTCGTCAACCAGGCAAGCAGTTTCGTTTTTTTGCCTTTGCGAGTCCGTTCCCGACCCGACAGGCCCTCTCCCATTCAAGTCCATTCCACTACGCATCGACCAGGCTCTGCCAATTGCTAACCTACCGGCCGAGTTCAGCTCCTCTAAAAATCTCCCACCAACACCCCACGACGCTAAAACATTGCCTCCACTGTCCACACCTTCCCACGACCCAGTTAACGCACGGATGCAAGACCCGGCCTACGTAGCCGGCACGCCGCTGGCGATTCGCGACACCCACACGATGATTCTTGTAGGGGCGGTGTCACTGCGACACCAGTCACCTTCGCATGGAATCACGACCACCACCGTTGACGTCAATTTTGTTGGAATCGGTGCGCAGTTTTCTTCTCCGTAAGGATGGCCACAATCCGGCCGAGGCGGTTCTGCCTAGGAATTCATCATGTATTATTTAATTTAATTTAATTTATTTATACCTGATTTAGCTAATAGCCATCCAGTCCCTCTTCTAAGTCATGTATTATTTAGTTCGATTATTTTCTCGGATTTAAATATATCTTACTAAATACTCTCCGCTGTCTATTCTCGAGATGGGTAAGACTGTCCCCCTAGCAGCCAGTGCCGTCTCCAGGACGGCACTTGTCCGGCCTCCGTTGGGAGCTCGAAAGCAGGATCGCCATCTTCTGTCTTAGTGGTCATGACCGGGCTCACCATTGAGGTGGGGAGATAAATTTCCGGCACGATGAGGCTCATTAGCTGACGCGCATGTCGGATCACGTCGCACGCGCCCAACTAACCCTGCCACAGAACAACGTGCAGCAACTGTTGAACCCCTGTTGCACTCCAGGTTCCGGGGCATTCATTGGAGCGTTCCCCGTTGTAGCGCGAGGGGCAGGGTTGAGCCTACCAGCGCCGTGGACACCCTTCATTCGTTAGCATTGGCCGCAAGGCACAAGGCAAAAAAAAAGTTTCCGAGCCCTTCTTGGATTACATAAGTTACTTAGCTTGGAAGCCACGGGCGGAGGTCTGAGTTGGCCCCCTGCTCGGCTGAGGATAAGCTGCGTCGGTGGAGTATGGTGATACCGCGCAGTTCAATACGAGCAGTAGCCTTCATCAAGAACAGACGCGATAATTCAGAAGATAAGGTAGGCAGTCAATTCCAAATAAATAATGCCATTGCCATACCACGTGAATAAACAAGCAACAAAGTCCCCTAGCGGCCACCTTCACCGAAACTGGGCCCCAATTCCGGCAAAGTCAGTACCAACGGCTGTTCCAGCTTGCGATGGCGATGCTAGTGACCGGGGGGTTGATGCCTCTGCGACAGGGCCAGTAACGTAGAAGGGGTCCTGCATTCGTGCATTGACGGGATCCTCCGAGCTGGGTCGAAGGAGAAGGAGAACGGCTGCTCGACGTCTTGGTGGGGGAGCCGTTGGGGTGGAGCTGAGACTCGGCGATTAGCAGGGGTGCGGCGAGAATGACGTTGGGTGCATGGGCTGGGATGACGATCTTGCACACGAAACAGCATGTCGTGCAGGGGTGAGCGTCGACAACATAAAAAAAATAGTCTTACCTTGACGATGAGCCTTGTACCACGTTCATAGAAGATGTTGTAGACATGAGGAGGCCTTTACGGAGTGGGTAGTCTGCCAGCTCGCGGTGTAAGTCGAGGTGCGCGAAGCCAACTAGGGGGAGCGAGCTACGAGGCCCAGTCAGTCAACAGCTCCTCACTACGGACGAGGGAAACGAATCCGTAAACGGAGAAGGAAATACATCACGGGCATTTCTTACATTTGGTGCTGGTAATGCTGAGGGACTAAATAGGTATCTGAGGGCTACTGTACTCTGTCGACATGAAGATGTAGAGCTCGTAGGTGACAGTGGTCAGAAGGTCCGGGAGGAAGCCGCCGGGACTAGGTCGCAGACAGTCTCAAGACGATTGGCATGTGAGTGTGGGCGTCAAGTTGCTCCAAGATATGATTTAAAAAAACGAGAGAAGCAGCACAGAAAGGGAGTGGAATGAGAAACACTTTATAGAGGAATTTGTCTGGGGACTCGACGCTGCTACCCGCGCTCGTTCGCAGTGCGCGGACGACGACCGTCCTCAGAAGCCGAGACGCCCAGAAAAGCCGACCCACTTGATGATGCACGATGCACAGTGCAAAGGCAAGAACGCGCAGGAGATGCGGTAGGGATGTCTTTTGGGCGACGCCGAGTGGTTCCGCAGAGCCGCTCTTGCTTTGGGAGGCGGGCTGGCAGCGATCCTGTTGTGTCGTCGGGGGGGGGTTCCGATTCGAGTCCTCCGCAGCAGCAAGCCAATCAACAAACAATGCGATGGAGAGGCTTCCGGATTTAGCGTAATTAAGTTAATGTCCTTGTTCAGCGGGGCCTATAGATGTACTATGTAGATGATCCAGAGATTGGTGCAGGGATTATTCTCCGGCGTATGCGCTGTGCTTTCTTTCCCTCACGAGCTACGACAGTGAGACTCTTGCGCTCTAGAGAAACCCACAGCCTACCTAACCCTTCATTATAGACACGGAGATGTGTGATGAGTCCCACTTGGCTTGCTGGCGTCTGACGCGCTGCCTGCCGATGAATTGCGGTTGACTCGGACATCTCGCAATCAAGAAGTTATCACATCGCGATTGGGCGTGTCTTGCGACGGTATGTTTTCTTGGCCGACTTACCGGCAGGCCGGTTTTGTTCTACGCTTAAGTTACAGGGGGTTTCATCGATCCATGTTTTAAGTTGAATCACCACGTCACTAGGAAAAAAAAAAGGTTACGGAACGTTTTTAGCTCCGCGCTGCCGACGGCATGGGTTGCACCGAACCCCAGGTCTCCGCCGAGTACCGTACCCATACAGATCCAGCGGCTAACGTTAGTCCGGATTAGGCTTCCCGCTTAAACGGCCCGCTGGCGGGCGGGGAGCGCCGGCCACTGAAGACACAAAAGCGCGGGGCATGGAGCAGTCGAATTCTGAGTGACAGGTCGCATTTCTGGCAAACCTCAACGTCGACAAAAGAAGGCAACCACGCTTTACACGGGCAATCTGTCTGCCTGCCTGGCGCGCCCCCTCCGCCCTGGTCCTCAGCCAGTTGCTGATTGAAGCATTCGTCTGGTTCATCCGGCAATTGGCATTACGCAGCCCTCGTACAGCACAAGCACGCATGCCGTCGTCTCGGTCCCCTGCAGGACCCAGGAGATTTCAAGTCCGCCCGGAAATTCGGGGGTGCGTCATTGACGCCCATCGCATGGCCTTCCGGCCCGAGTCAGGACCGACAATGCGCCAGCTCAACGGCGCGCTGCCAATGAAGGCGCATTGTCAGAATTGTCGTCGCGGCCAGTACTCGGCAACAAACATGCGGCTTGGCGGTGTCTTGGCCGGCGAGGACAGAGGGCCTGACGGCCGCCAGCCTATCAGGGGGCCTGAATTACGTTGAGGCGGCGAGGAAGAAAGGAAGTGTCTACGAAGCCTCTCATAATGAGTGATGCGTGGGTCTAGGCGAACCTGAGTGTGGGCAACGGTTGATGAATGCCACTGCCAGCAACTCTGAAGCAGGGGCGTAACTGGGGGGTGGGGCTCGGTCGAGTGCTCACCCCTTCAAGTACCAACCTTGTACCGGTGCGCCAAACTTTCTCGGACATCTACCATGCGCTACTTGCATGGAGGTGAGAGTGGCTTTCGCTATCCCTCGCAACCAGCTTCTGACGTAAAAACGTAAAACGAAAAGAGTGACCCATCACAACCACGCCTCCATAATCCCCGCCTCGCATCGCACATCCTGGGACTCACCTCTTCGGAATCGCTTCCTCTACGCACCACTTACTGTTCCTTTCAAACACTTCCCTCCTCTTTCGTCCGCTCCGTGGGCTTCCGTCGTATCGCCTGCCACTCCGTCCCTGTTGCCTCCACTCTCACAGATCAAAATCCTCCCGCAGCACCAGCAACAGATCACCGTCACATCACAGCCTGCTCCCTTGACGCTTTTTTTGTTTGTACATCGGCTTTCGTTCGTTGCCGTCCAGTCTTGTTCGTTGTAGTAGTTGTTATCATCCTGGCCACTCCTCACCAGCTCCCCCTACTCTGTCGCCCAAGATCCACGCGGAGTTTTGTGGTTTGGAAATTCGAGTTTCTCCAACGTCATTCGTCATCGTGTCGGCAGCATGGCTTCGAATCGTGCGCAGCAGGGTTCCGTACCAGGGTAGGTTTTCAGTCGACTCGCTCGATCGATCGATGGCTCGAAGTTGTCGGTTTGTGTGTCTCGTCGTATGCTAACGGGGGCGCTGGTAGTCACAACGCTGAGGTGACGAAGCCCGCGGAGCCCCAAACCGTCTCCCGTGCGCGTGGGGAAAGCTATCGCCATGATAACATCATCGCCCGCATCTCTGCAACAGACAGTCCTGAATTTGTGCACCAAGGCGCCGGCGGAACCTCCGTGGGTGACGTGCTGCTCCAGGACCTCGAGAGGGCCATGGGCACTGACGCCGCGCCCCACGCATTCGCCACCCCACCAGGCCAGCCAGCCTCACCACTTCTCCTTGAGGTCGGCTCCCACCTTGAAAAATAAACCACACTTCATTGGTATGTATCGTGTGTTTGTCGACGCCGAAAAAGAAAATGGACTGTCGACTAACAACGATTCAAGTCGGCAAGATGAGCGACCATGGTGGTGGGATCCGACCCCAATCGGGTGGGTTGGCCGATGTCGGCCCTGTCGTGGGGGCGGTGCTCACTAAATGACGTCAATCTCAGAGGATTTGAGTTTCAATCTCACGCTCAAGAGCATCGAGGAGAGCGAATGGGGGTTTGAACGCCTGTTTTCTTCGTGTCAAGAGTTCTGGGCGTGAGTTTCGTGTTTGTGTGATTTCTCGCCGTGTTTTCCTCCTCATTTGTTGCCTTTGTGGTACATCAGTCTGCAACCTGTTTTGCTGGGAAGGGAAGGGTGGCTCAAGGTGATATTGAGCAGAATAGAGAGGATGAGATGGAATATGTTGATTTGCAGTCCTGTTGGAGATGGCCAGGCAAACCGACCAAGGCAAGTGCCTAAGATGGTCGGCTCTCTTGGTTTCCTATTTTGCGGTGTCATTTGAGAGAAGACTGTGGTTGAACAGAGTGCAGCGTTGGCGGATTCCTTGTCTTCCCGTTGTCGACAATGATCCTTTTTTTGGGTTCAAGATTCTTCTCGTTCTTGGTTGCTTTGCATATTGTTTGCAGTTCAGGGGTTGATGGAGAACACATCTGTCAGTCCTGCTTGGGCTAACATCCACGGCCTGAGATGAAGGACACGGGCGGCAGTGCCTCGGGGCAAGACACATCCTTCACCACGGGTCCTCGGACCAGGAAGAAAGACTCTCATGGTCCAGATGGCATCTTGTGCGGCTCCGGGGCATCAGGCGATACTATGCACTTTGATCCAAGATGACATGGTGTCAAATGATGGCTTGGTTCCAGGGCACTTGTGCCCTAAGACCAGGTATCATGCCATCGCACGACGCGGAGCGACGAAACAAAGCGGAAGTCTCAAAAAGAATGGATCAAAAGTGATGGAAGAGCTGTCGCTGCGATACGCAGGAATCGCAGCAGACGAGGGAGATGAAGGAGGAGAAAGATGCAAGTTTGACAATTGTGAGGGGCTGGACATGTTATGCAAGCAGGCACCTTGGGCAGCCGGCCAATCAGACTGCTGAGCCCCGGTGTATTCATCCGACACCCTTCGGTCCCTTCGGTCTGTCTGGCATCAGCGGAGCGGCCGACAATTTTGCCTCCGCGCTGTTCGAATTCCGTCTGGCTCTGGTTGCAACCTCCAGCTCCGACTGGACGAATCTACCAACACATATCAACATTTGCCACGCAGCTCCAGCATCAATTACATCAATCTTCCCTTGGCTCCGCTTCTTTTCTTGGATTCGCCTCCTCTGGATTTCACGACGTGGCCATTCGCATGTATGCTTTTATCTTGGTAATTTTCTTTCAGGCCATCTTCTTGGTTTGCTTTTGTTATAGAAAGGGGGTCCTGTCATTTCCCGAAAATCTTGTCTTGGTGCATTTTCTTCTTATTAGCTCGCTCGGGTATTTCATGTTTTTTTATTTATTCACGATTAGATGGCTACGTGCGAATCCTTACTACTTTATGCTCACTGAGATTCCATATAATTTCGCTACTTCGTGACAATTCTTATGACGTGCCTCCATCACGACCCAACATCGTGAACAACCCAGAGTAGGACGGCATTTCCCAGGCGACCACGTCGTTAAATCACACGTTTTGCTAACTACAGGAATGCATACGACTCATATCTCTCATCATTATCGCCCTCACAGAGTCTGGTGCTGTAACATCGCTCGCTCTGGCCCAGTCCTAGAAGACCACACCACGTACCATTGCTTCATTCATGCCAATTCTGTCACGCATTCCCTCTGTCCAACCCAACCATCATTCATGCCTTGGACTACCCAGCCTATCACAAGATATGATTCGCGTCGTCATGCCCCCAACACGGCCCAATATTCTGGTTGGGTACTAACGCGAAGCCAATCGCGTTATTGCCAAGTAGACTGACTGTGATCCGTGCTCGTCGCCCAGATGCAGCATCTACTTCGCTCGTCAGTGCGGAGAGAGGCCACAACAAATCCAAGCAAAACGCCGATTCGCAAAGAAAATGACACGGAGAGAAAACAAAAATCCAAGGCATCGGACGTGGGAATAAACGTCGTCAATTCCGAGCTCTTGCCTGTTGACGAAGCCTCCCCAGCTGGTGTCTCAAGCCGCGTCACATCGGGGGCGAAGCATCAAGAAAGTCAAAGTCAAGCGACTCGAAGTGCCACAGCGTAGCCAAATCTCCGAGGTCCTCTTCCAAGAAGGTGGTAAATATGCCTTCCTGAGGGGCTTGCTCCATTGCCACGGGGGGTTCCAGAACCTCCGAAGCGAACGGCGGAGCCTGGATTTGGTAGTCGCCAAGAGGAGGAACGGACGTGTAGCCATCGAGAGGAAAGGGCTCGCTGGAGAAGATTGAATCTTCCGAGACGTGGGAGACCACCGTAGGGGGGATTCCTGGGGTATGGGAGACGCTGGTAACGGACAGAGGGACGTTCGGAAACGGGACGTTTGGCGGGGAGACGCTGCTGGGGAGAGGCACGCTCGCCGGGGAGATGCTACTGGGGATGGAGACACCGTTAGACGAGCTCGTCGTCCTAGGAGGGGAAACCAGCGGTTGCGTGTAGCCATCTTGGGAGATGGACTGGGGTGTAACGGCCACCGAAGTGACGCGAGCACGCTTCGTAGCAGGGCTTTCTCCAACCTTGGACGATCCGACAGCGTTGCGAGGCAGACGGTGCACAATTCGCGTCAGGATTCCATACGAGATCCTAGCCGACTTGGTCACCATCCGAAGACGCTCCAACATGGCGTGGGCGTCGTCAATGGCCCTGTAAACGGCATCTTTGCGAGGCAGAGTATTGTTCTTGTCGTGAACAATGGCCGAGCAGAGCACCGTCGAGGTGTCGAAGATGCAGAACAGAACGAAGTGGAACTTGGAGTCACGGGGGTAGACCCAGTCGAAGAACCCACGCAGGGAGATCATGAGCTCCAAGCAGTAATCGATCCCGTTGCTGCGGATCTTGAGCTGGTCCTCCGTGGCATCATCCGTGTACTCCCGAGCGAGGTATGCCCGAATAGGGTCCATCAGCATGGAGAAGGCCATTGTGCGGATGTAGTGCCGGTGCAGCACGATCCATGGGCAAGTCGCGTCCAAGGACTTGTCGGGGTTGTGCACGTCGAAAGGGGGAGGAAAGTCGGCAATCCAGCTTTTGATGATCTCTTGGTACTCTTGGACGTGTGCGGGATCTGTGACGTTCTTGGTAAGACCAAACCGGCCAAAAAGTGTCCGGATGAGATCCGACTGCAGTTTCATGTGCGTCAACGGCGAGTGCTGCATCCCTTCCATAGTCAGGTTGGGAAGTCCGACGTTGCAGTCTGCGCGGTCGATAATCATGGGCCGCCCAAGGAGGGCGGAAATCTGCCTTGAGGAGAATTAGCAACGGCAAGAAGTGTATCCTCGGGGTTGTCAATTACCAGTCCCAGGTGTCCAACACACACCAAATCCTTCTCCTAATTTCAAGCTCCAGCTCGGGCACTGGGTCGCCTTTCGACTCCTGGTGGATTGCTGAAAACTTGGTTAGCCGCCAGTCTCCCATCAAATGCTTCGAGGCAAACAGCTCGGTACGCACAAAGCTCTTGGGCTTCTCGGATCGCAGCGTTAAGAACATGCCAGCACTCGACGAAGCGGGCCTCGGACTTGAACCAGTAGCACGAGTGCAGGAGCTGCTGGACATTGTAGAGGTGGCTAGTGGCGATAGGGATGGTGCTGCCCAGATCGCGAGCAGCCTCATGGTAGCTCTCGGTGATCCGCTGTATGGTGTCACCCAGGTCAACCTCGAGCTTCCTCTGCAGGTCAACGTCGGTGTACTGGGAGGCACACGCGCAGACCATGAGGAGGAGACAGGTCCACTGGACGCCCAGGGGTCGGTTCTCGGCGCGGGCCGTCCACCATTGCTGATATTGCTCCAAGAAAGACGGAGGATAGATGATGTAATAGTGGTAGTTGACGTTGTTGAGGAAGTTCTGCACGAGAATATCTGAGAGTTCTGTTAGGAGAGAAGCAAGCCAACATTTGGTTCACTGGGAGACTTGCCGGTATAAGGTCTTGGTGGAATGACCTGTAGAGCACGCTCCAGCTGGATGAAGGTCTTGGGGTCTTTCAGGTACTCGTGGGACGACGCCCTGATGATCTAGATGCAGATTGGGTCAGATTATGGATCCAGTAGTCACGACTACGGAGGATCAACGTACTTCGTCCCTTGCAGTGAGGCCGAAAAGAACGTGCGAGGGCATGTATCCCAAGGCATCGATGCCATCACTGTCACCCTCATCGCTTTCGGTTCCCGGAGATTCGGTGCTAGCGTCGTGGTTCAGGCGGCGCTTCCTCAGAGTTTCCTTGGCGGCCTTTTCGGCGGCGGGCTGGTTGGCGTCTTTGAATCGGCACTTGTCGGCGACTTTGCGCTTCTGGCAGTGGTTGCACGGCCACTGGCGGTTGCACTAAGGCGCCAAAGTTAGCAGTTGCGGATAGCCTCAGGATGGACGCCCGATAGATGTCGGGAGACTACCGGATATAACGGGTGGTAGCGGACGAGGAAAAGAGCTAGGACGATGGGACGGAAGAGAGGGGGCAGCGCAGCAGAAGCAGGAAGGGGAGGTGAGGGTTTTGTCGATATTACCTTTTGCTTCCGGCGTGAGCACTCGGTGCAAGCTGTGCGGGCGTGGCCACTGTCGACGGAGGACGAGTCCATGTTGATAATGGCAGGGTGTATTGTTGGTCGAGACGTCTACCGACCAGATGGAAGGGGACGCAAGTTTGTCCACGAGGGAGAAGATTCACAATAGGCAATTGCAAAGGAAGGGAAAGAGGAGTAGCAAAAGGGGGCAGAGTTGATTGATCGACTTGAGAACTCGCTGGCTGACAGGACGACGGAACGATGGGACGAAATGGAATAAACCAGAGTGCTGGCCGACCGTTGTTAATAGGAACGCACTTCACACTACGCATCCGTCCGGCTGCAGATCTGCCAGGCGGGTGACACACGGGAAAACACATGCATCGGTTTTATGTTGCTAATTTTCGCGCTCGGCGTCGTGAGTGGACGCTCGGATAGATGAGAGGACCGATGAGGAGGGAGAGAGGTGGGGACGAGAGAAAGGCGTTGAGGAGAGATGGGCAACGAGAGGACGATGATTTGGATTTTCCTTCTTTGTTGCGATGGGGATGCGCAACTTTTGCCCTCTTTCTCCTGTTGGTCTCCTTTCGTCTTTCTGTCTTTCTCCCTCTGTTTCTTTCTCTCCCCTTGTCTCCGTCTTCTGTTGTCAAGACGGGATCTTTTGTCAATGTGTGTGGCTCCAGCCTTGCCCTCTTGAGTTTCGGTTTGTTACTCCTAGCCTGAGAGGTTTGGACTTTGTGGCTCGTTTTGGTCTGGTCCGTTCTGATCCCGCCCAGACCCTGCATGCTCATCACCAACCGGTGTAACAAGATGCTGGTTGCTGGCTGGTAAGAAGCAAAGCCCAAATGCACCGTTACGCCGCCCTGACGTCGCCTGTGGATGTACCGCGGTTCTGGTCGCTGGTGCCTCGAACCCACCTCGTGTCTGTGAGTTGCTCTGGTGGCCGGTGTCCATCAATGGGGAAGCCTGTGTGTTCCCTGGTGTCGGAGGACAAGACACGAATTCTCTCTCTCACGGCTAAGCCATGTCGACCGAATCAAGTTCACCTCAAGTCGGGTAGTTAACGCGTTACCTTGGCCCTTTGGACATCTCCTCGCGGTGTCGCACCGCGCACATCCACCATCCATCATGCCGCAATTTGTCGTTGTCTTCCAGTCTTGTCTGTTCTGTGTCGCCAACCCTGGTCTCCAGCTCCTCAGATTTCCGAGGCCCCTCTCATCAAGTCTTGTTGACCCTTCTCCCCCCCACCGTAGTTCGCCTCGGCCAGGCCTGTGCGCGCCCAATCATGGTGGCCTCTGGTCATGTTTTGCTTGTTGTCGGTCCGGGGGGTGGTGGTTTAATTAACTCGCCCGTGAGGCAAGACCAGATACACGTCGCAATCCCGATACTCCTGTTCGCCGTCGATGGCTCTCAGCGAGGCTTGGAGCAATGATCGGGGGCGTTATTGCGGTTGCTCCCAGCTAGTCCCCCTCTCCCAGTCCACCCACCATCCTGGCGCTTGCAGCTTTGGCGGCGGGGGAGGGCACCCACACAGGCGAGACGCAAGTTACTGCCGTCGAATCCCATTCGAGCTAAGAGCTGAGCCGTCGCTCCCTGGCCTGGAGGAATCGTCAAGGAAGAGAGAAGATCGAAGAGTGTTCGAGACGATTCGTTAGTAGATCAGTTCCTGGCCTTATTTCGTCCCCATCCCGGGAGGCACGCTGCAGTGTGGTGCGAGTAAGTTACTCGCCCCGGTCGAGTGCAACGAAAGGAAATGCAGGTAGTCAAAATCATGGCGACCTCGCACAACATGGTGCAGGCAGACTGGACATCGGATGGACATCGGATGCCAGTCGGTGTAAGCACTTGTCGTCGGTATCGGCCTTGGGGCTGTCCGTGGTGGGCGGCGAAGTTTCAGAGACAGTGTCAAGTGTCTACCGATCTGATCTATCAGTCCTCAGCTCATTGAATCCTGTTGCGGGATTGAGACTCCCTCAATTGTCTCTCTTCATTCTCGCAGTTCTCTCGCTTGACCTCAACTCCAGGTTTGTGGTCACATGCCTCATTCCCCCTTCCGTGGTGGTAGTTGCGGACTCGGAGCCCCCGGGGACGTTGGCGTTGTGTTTGCGAAAGCGCCACCACCGCGGCCGATGCAAGAGGCAGGTTTTGAACGTCGATTGGTCGAGTAGAAGATGCCAAGAAGAGAGGGCGCATCCAATCCGTGAAGCCGGAGATTCCAGCCCCCAACTTGAGGCAGTGCTTTGCGAAGCAGGCGTGCACCCGTACCGAGTTGGCGGGTACTCCAGGTAGCAGACCACAACATTTGACCGTGCTGTACCTATACCACCTTACCTACATCGCACAATAAATGCCTTAGCCATCCGCCACGCAACCGACGATCGCACACCGTTGCGGGCTGTCCCTTGTAACCTGGGGCGGGTGAGGTGAGCCATCGTTGACTGGTGGGGCTTTGATCGAGGTCGAGTTGCGTCCTTGGAAGTTGGAGATATACGTGAGTCCGCAAGAATGAATGGGGGCGTTTGATATGGCAGAGGGAAAAAGGCCGGGTACTAGGTACAGCAGAGAAGGAGCAAACCCCATCTCGGTCAGCGACGACGAGGGAGAAGAGGGAAAGGGCGTCCCTTTTAGTCAAAACACCGCCCGCTCTTTGGAGCGAGCAAAAAAAAAGACCCATTTTCGATCGATCTCATCGCACCAACAACGAGAGAGACCGCAAAATGGTCGAAGCCCATCCAGGTCCCGATTGCCCCGAGATTCTTCGGGTCAGGCCACAAGCGGGGGCGTTGTGCAGCAGCCCATGCAACGCAATAGCGCCGCAAAAGGCATTCATTCCATCCTGGGAAATAAGTCGATATGTGACCTTGGTATAATGGGTATTACAGACAGCTTCTCCGTACAGCATCGCACAATTATTACTACTACTCTCTCTCACAGTTTCAGGAGCAGTCAAGTTGAGGTACCCAGTCAGTCTGCAGACCTCCCCAACCTGTTCACCTCCCAATATAGATAGGTACTCACGATTAATCTAGCTCCCGGTCTCGATCGCGGCACGGCCCTCTTGGTGGTGGCCTGATTGCCTCTAGCTCCCGCGCCCCGGTGCCGTCGTCTCATCGACGCCTCCGTCTGCGCCGCACCATCCTCGCCTGTCATTTCTGAGCTAGGACTTCCTTGACTTTAGCATGCAGGTGAGATGTTACCAGAGGCCAACAAACGCGTATAGCATCCATCTACTATTTAGCATCTGTGCTCCCACCATAGCCTGGGACACATCATGCACATCACCAAAGCCAAAGGCTTCAGCTCGGCGTCGTTTCCCCTGTCAATTGCTTCCACAGAAGCCCTGCATTCTGCGTCTTGACATCCTTGTGCCGTTGAAATCAGGCCATGCCTGCAGTTCCTCGGGTCTTTCCACGTGGGACAAAGTCCCCTTGTGTTCTCTCCCGCTGGGTTGTCATAGCCGAGATCTCCGTCATGCGAGGGCATGTCCGGCCTCAGTAAGCCATACACTCCATTCATGACTACTGTACTTCGACTACATTGCTATTCTCTAAGTATTTTGTCTTCCGTCTCGTCTTTCACCTCGTCTTCCACCTCGTCAACGCCCTCGTCAACGCCCTCGTCAACGTCCTCGTTAAATTCCTGCTCATCAATTACTCTTCATTCCGTCTCGCTAGTAATCCAGTTCAAAACGGGAGCCACTGTCTAAATGTGGCGTAGCCGAGGCGTCTTGTGATCCAGGTGGAGAACGCCGTACAAGTCGAGGTTCAGAACTTCAGCCAATACAGTTCAGCCCAGGTATCATCTTCGACTTCAGCAGTTAGGAATGGTCGTATGGCAGGTCCCACGTTTCTACTCCGAGACAAAGTGAGACGAAACAGATAGTGAACTCGGTATATCCCCCTCACCATCCACAACCCATCTATACAGCACTCCACCAGCCGGCTCTAATCTCCAGTACTACGACCCAGGTCCCTTCTTACCCTCCATACCCTCGACCCTACTGGTCGCCGCTCATTACCTTTCAGTACTTCTACCCAGGGTATTGCCGTGAGGTCAGTGACCTTCTCGACATCTTCTGGCTCGGCATCCGAGTCATCGTCGTCCGTGTCTTCGTCTGTAACGTCTAGCCATTCATCATTGCCCTCCTCATTCCCAGCTTGTTCGTAAAGGTCCTCGGTGTATGCCCAGCTTGGGGTATCAAATTTGCCATGGACAAGGATAATATCTCGGCCCCTCGATTTGATGTCCCTGATCACCTCGGGGGAAATTGGCGTTAGTAGTTGAAGAGTTTTGGTCTTCGTATCTATCCCGCGGAGCAGGACCAGTCCAATAGTACGAGAATGACTGGGATCCAGGGCGATGTCGTTGTAGTTAGGAATGAACAGGAGACCCTCAGGAGTCGAGGACAGCGCCGGCGGGGATCCCATCTTAGCGTTCGCATCGGCTTCCAAAATTCCCGTTGCTTGAGCAAATGGCCAGTCACGTTCCAGCTCTCCAAATGCCTTTGGGTCTTCAATTTCCACCAAAGCGAGCACCGCTCCATTTATCGCGTCCGCTAACAGTTCTGGTGGTGCCTGGTAGTCATACGACAAGATACCCTGGATCCCCGGCTGGGGCGACGAGTATCTAACAAGAAACGGTGGCCGAGCGCTGAGAGGAGTGTAGTTCCATCTCACCCTTGAGATCGCCTCTGTAGAGTCCGAAGAAGAAGTGCTGGGCTTGTCCAGATGGAAATATGACATTGTTTGCATCGCCCTCAAATGGGCCGCGGTTCGTGACGTGAACTCAGACTGTTGGGATGGCAGCTCAACAAATGTTGACTTGGCCACGTCCCGTAACGTGTCGACGGTGTCAAACGGTCCGTCTTCTGACATATAAAGCACTTCGTCAGGTTCCACCTGACTTATAACCTGAGAGAGGAGGTCAAGGCCTGTTCCTAGGATCCAACCTGGAGTATTAACGATGAGGGGTATGTCTTTTAAGGTGGTGCGGTATGTGTCGTAGAGATCCGCGGCGCATGCACGGTAAAGATCTGGATCAGTGGCAGGAGTAACGGATGCAAGTGCATGAAATCGAATGATTTTATTGACGGAGTCGCTGACGCCGGGGTGCGTGAATGGACTGGACAAGTTCGGCTGAGTGACGTGAATGAGGGACACCGTCCCAGCAGGTGCATACTCAGGCTGCCCTGGATCCAGGTCCAGGATGGCAATGCCTTTGGAGTGCTGACTCAAATTCCTGTCTGTAAGAAGCCTGTTTGTAAGGGTCCGGGAAAAGGTGGATTTTCCGGCGGACTTTGGTCCACAGACCAGGGTCGAGAGAGAAGGCTTCTTGCGAGCAGCTGAAACTAGGGCGGAAATCTTCTTGTTCCACTCAGGGGGAGAAACAAGTTCCTGGATGATGCATCTCTTAGGGGCATCCTCAGAAGTATAAAGCTATGAGCACGTTAGCCGGGTGCCCCGTGGGAGTCAGTAGATGTAGCTCACAATTTGGAATGTTGCTTCTTTGGCATTTCGCTTCCCTGTGGTGACGTCGGCTGGTTCATTCCACATTTTTCTGAATAAGGGCGACAACCGACCCAACTGGCGCAGTCCTCGCGCGGTATTGTCAGGGTGAAGCTCGAGGCCGGTGTTTTCTGCACTTCGCAACACTGGAACCGCATGGCAGTGAGGAGCATGAACCCATTGGATGGTATCAGATGGCCGCAAGGAAGCGCCGGCAATTGTCACTTCCCCGCGTAGAACCCGAATTCCAAAGCTACCGAGAACCAGGAACCGCTAGTGGAGTCAGATTGGTATTTCCAAGAGATGAGGAACTGAGCCATACCTCGCTCTCTTCTAACCGCAGCTCAACCACGCCTCCAGTTTTGACGCGGTAGTTCCTCTTAGTTGGCCGGAAGGATGAGTACTGAGTAACTTTTTGGTAATCTGATACAGATCCTGAGGCTGTGTTTCCTGGGCCATCACTATAATCCCTGTAAGCGCGATGGACTTCAAGGTTGTGGGAGTGTCTACCTTTTGGAATCGACGCCCTTGAGTCGAGCTGGGGTTGGTTCAGAACCTCGCTTCTGCAGACGCGGTCTCGGCGTGCCTTTACTGGGCGAGGCATTTGGACCACCCTTACTTCCAGACTTCTGGAGGGGGCTGTAAAAGTTTGTGTTGCTTATTATAGGTTGGTCGTCAACCTCAGGAGAAGCATCGGTTGTTGGAGTGGAAGCAGTTGCGGCTTCCCGCCGGCGAGCTGCCAGGGCACTGATGGCGCTCATAGCTGCAGGGGAACTGTGTTAGTCCATGAACTTGGGTAAAACTTGGAGACTAAGGAAATAGAGAGAATGAAGCGCGAAGATGAACTGCCAGGTGCTTACGCTTGGGGGTCTCGAGACCCTCCAGTCTCCGTTTCTTGTTGGATGACATTGCAACAGGCGTTGGCTGTCACTCTTAGATATGTGCTAAATTCTTAGTGATCGCAAACAAGAGAAAGAAAACACGCATATTAGGCTGCGAGTTACGATGAAAGAAACCGGGAAACACCCTCATCCATCAGCCAATGGGCTCGTTCGTACAGTGCATTCTCGACTCCGCTGGTGATTGATGCGTGATGTGAGTGAACGACCAAGCAACAAACGAGCGGGCATCCAAAGTGAATGCTTATCGATAAGGCGCCAACCACCAAAATTTTCCCCTACATTTACCGCCTAGAAAAAAAAAGTCCCCCCCGGCGCGTCGGTGGGGGTCTCACTAGCGCGATTCAACTTTCTACAACCACGGCCAAAATTTCATCGCCAACTTGCGAGCACCTCAGCTCACCAACTCTTCCTTACCTCCCCAATTGAGCCCTCTCCAGTGCGCATCTCGACCCAAAATCCGCCCAAGATGGCGCCAAAGGAGCAGTACAAGGTCCATTCGCTTCAGGAGCACATTGAGAACACCAAGAAGGGCCTTTCCGCCGACGCCCAGTTCAACCGCCGCCCCGGCAAGCGTGCGCCCATCGTCAAGCAGGACCCCGATTCCTTCGATCCCAACAACCTCTTCAAGACCCGTAACGATGACGACGACGACGATGAGGCTGAGGCTAGTGGTAGCGGCAGCAGCAGTGACAGCGAGGGCGAGGGCGGGTCCGAGTTTCTGGCCAAGCTCGCTGCGAGCGTGAAGGCTCCCGTTACGCCCTCGCGTCGTCGCAACAAGGACGTCGAGATCGCCGATAGCGACGTCGAACGGAACGCGTCTTCCAAACCCACCAACGTCACCAAAACCGCTGTCAAAGCCAAGTCAGAGGCCGAGTCCTCCGATGATACAAGCAGCGAGAGCGACTCGGAGTCGGAGAGCGAGGCCAAGGCGAAGACGAACGGCGTCAAGGTCACCAAGGCCTCCGCTAGCAGCTCCAGCACTTCGTCCAGCTCCGATAGTGAAAGTGACAGCGATAGCGACAGCGATAGCGACAGCGATTCGGAGCCCACCAAGCCCACCGCTGCCGAGGATTCCAGCGCTGAGTCCAGTAGCGACGAATCCAGCGAGGATGAACCCGAGGCAAAGGCCAAGCCCGTGGTGAATGGAACCACTGCCGCCAAATCGACGTCGAGCGAGACCAAGACCAAGATCACAACAAAGACAAAGCCTGTCAAGTCTACCAAGCTGGTTGAACCCGAGTCGGACAGTTCCTCGTCCGGTGGAGAGGAGGATGAAGATGACGAGATGGCCGACGAGTCTATGCATATCGAACATCGTCAGGACAACCGACAGCTCGCCATTCCCAACTTCATTGCCCCCGATTTCGTTCTCCGCAAGAGCGACGACGGTGCCAACGGCAAGGATGTCGCCGAGATCTGCAACAAGGCCAACCTTGAGGGCAAGCAGGTCTGGTACTTTACTGTCCCCTCGAATGTGCCCATCTCAGTGGTTCAGAACTTGGAGATCCCCATGGATAACTCTCAGCGTGGCGACCCACTTTTCTCTCATGATGGCGAGGACTACGGTATCTCCTTCGAGAGCATTGCCCCCAAGGGCAACATCCAGATCCTCATCCCGTCAACTGACGGCTCACAATACCGGTCGGGTAAGTGTTCATCAAGCATAGGCACCTGAAGCAGTTACTAACCTGGAATACATAGCTTCTCGACAAGTCAACCAAGTCATGCAAATCAAGAAAACTACACAACTGGCCAGCCTGCCTAGCTCTGCCATTGGGCCCGCTGAAAGACGAACTCCTCGCGCGCAGCCCAAGGGTCTCAAGTCCCGTTACCAGCCCATTGGTGTCAACACCTCCTCTGACAACATCGGAGCGGCCGAAACGAACGTGGAAGCGGATACTGAGATGACAGAAGCTCCCGCTCTCACTTCCGCATCCAAGACTTCCAAGAAGAAGAGCAAGGAGAAGGACACCCCTACTACGGCCACGTCAACCGTTGGAAAGGACAAGAAGCAGAAGAAGCGCCGCGAAAGCGTTACCGAGGCCCCGAGCCCCCTGACACTGGGCGTCTCAACCCCCGACGTCTCTCGCAAGGGCAAGCGGAAGCACACTGTATCGGAGGAAGATGCTGCCGCGGCGGCTGCACAGCTCATGTTGGAGAACAACTCTGCTGTGAGCAACCCGAAGAAGCAGAAGACCACTCGATCTGGCAGCCCCGACCTCGGCTCTGAGCCTCCATCTACTGCTACGAAGAAGCAGACTCCTGTGCTTCCCCCATCTTTCCCCCAGATCCCGGCCGTGTCCACTCCAGTGCCCAAGGCCGCTTCTCTCCCGGCACCCAGCACTGCCAAGAAGTCGAGGAAGACCAAGGAGCCAAAGGAGCCCAAGTTGGAATTGCCTGTGCTCCCAACCTCCTCGAAGCAGACGCCCATCCCCTTACCCGCCATTCCTCATTCCTCCCAATCCATTCCCGTCGGTTCGCCCAGCGTCGCCAAGGAGGAGAAGCGCACCAAGAAGCGCAAGGAGAAGGAGAGCGCGGCGACTCCCAGCCGCAAAGTAACACCAGTGCCACCTCCCCAGGTTTTGTCTTCGAGCTAGAAGCCCGGGTATTCAACCTACTCCTACCTTTACAGAGGCAGACGATGATGGCTCCATTCATGACCTTCAAGGACACGGTACTGAGTCACATGCGTGCGGTGCGGTTTGGGTTAACAAAAGCCTGTCGGAAAAGGATCTCCCGAAGGCGACTTGCATTTTCTGTTTTTCTTGCTTGACTTGCTGCGATTCTGGTGCTTTGATACCAAGATGAGAGGCACGGGGGTCTGTCGAATACGACGGCACGGCGTTGGTGGTGATTTTCAGGAAGATGAGACGCCCAGGAGGAGCTTGCTTGCCTGGCTCTATAGTTAGGAGCTCGTATTTGAGTTGACGTCGTTGTTATGGTAGCTGCGGTGAGGGGGTAGATACTGTGTAGGCAAATGTCTGAGTGTACAAGTTGTTCATTAAACCCATTGACAAGTCATCGTCAGTGACACCTCAAGTGGCATGAAAGCCTGTTAACTCGTGAGTAAATAGGTCGTTTCACTGATTTGACACTCTTAGTGTCCTAGACTCAGCCAAATCAACCCATTTCTGCCGACGTTGCGACTAGGGTCCTATGTTTGACGCAAATTCCATATCCGCGAACGGAGACACCCTAACCTATACCACAGGTCCAAGCCATGTGCACACAGGACAGAATCAAGAGACGGCAAAGAACACTAGCCACCTCCGGGCCAAATCCCGAGTCGCTGGGTAGAAATTCTCCTAGCTCAGCCCCCCGGGCTGTACGGACTTGTTGGGACCTTGCATTGACTCCAACTCGCCACGTTTGGCCTTGGCATCTGCCGTCATCACTATGACGTGTCGCGGCTTAGTGTACATGCCAGAAGTTTGTCGTGAGTCAAGCATGAGTTTGAGGTCTTGGGAACAGGATCGAGAAACTCGCATAGGGGATATAGATATGGGTCTCCAGGGCTACTGTGAGAAGATCAAGGACGTTATTAGTTGAGCTTGGGATGGGATTCAAGAACGACGTGGTTTTAAATCTGCAGTGAACGAGTCGTTGGTGAGTCTCTGAGGTTACACATGTTGTTGTAGGTTTACGGAAGCGAAGACTTGTGAGTGAGTGTGTTGCACCTTATGAGTGAGTAGTTACTCTCTAGACTAGTAATCCCATGCACTCCCGGTATGCTCAATATCATCTTACCAATCCGTTCCCAGGAAGGGAACAACGCAAGTAGGGCTGAGACAACCAAGCTTCACTCCGCGCCACATTCATTGTCATCGATTACTTCAGTGAGAGCCTAGGCAGACCTACTCCTTCAGTCAAATTGCAACACATAACGAACGGAATGACTACAGTATACATACTCAGCCTGAAGTCAGCTCGGCCACTCACCCACAAATCCATGTAAGAGCTCTCAGCGCCGATCCCATCCACACACGCTGTATTTGCGGGGCGTAGGGCCACACGACAGCTCCCATGCGCATTACGTCGTCACGGGCTTGTTCAACAAAGGCCGGTTATGTGGCCGCTTTGAATACAAAAAGATGAAGCTTGCTTGCATGGTCCGCTGCGTGAACACAGCGCGCCAAACAATGACTGCCGCGTGGTGGATGGGCCGGGTTTGGCACACAATGGGTTCATGCATGGTTTGTTGGAAATGAGCCGTGGAAGCTGAAGATGTCAAGCATCACGCCTCCAGCATTGAGACCGCAGATTACCTTGTAAGTGTCGTTGTCGTTGTCGTTGCGAAAAGCCCGACTCGGCGATTCGGCAACTCGGAGTCTAACTAGAACCAGCAACGGAATCCCAGTAAGGTCCGAAGTCTCGGCAAGTCGTCCAACGCACGAAAGCGTGCAGAGAATCAGAGAGAAGAAGAAACCCACTCCGTTCAACGTATCCGCAGCAATTACAGAACCGAATGTTCCGCGGTTCATGCCGATTAATATCCTCACGTCACACAGGCAACGGACCCCTGGACCATAATGCAGTAGGGAGAAAGAAAAAAAAACCCCCGCGACTTTAGCGAGCGGCTTTTGCTGCAGCAGAGCCCACTCAGTCATGCCGAGGCCTGCAGCGTAGCAGCACACACCAGAAGAGTCAAAACTGGTACACGCCGGAAGGGCCGGCGGAAAGAGACGCAACGAGGCAGATACTGTTAAAAAAAACGGCATCAGATGACCGGACCAGGGCAAAGTCGATCCTCATTGCATCGTCCCACCAGCCGGCCTTAATGGCATCCACACCGACAAGTCCCGGCCGAAAACTACCGGCCACGGACCGACGGCCAAGAGCGAGCCAAGACGAAGAAAAAAAAAAGAGATTTTTTTCAGGCGTACATTGCGATGGGTCTCCGGGCTCCGCTGACAAACGAAAAGACGTTAGACGGAGAGGCGGAGACTTGGAACAGTCAAAGGTCGGCTGAGACAGAGAAGACTGTATTTGGTACCCGTTGTGGGTTCCACGGTAATTAAATTGGCGGTTGAAGCCTGACAACGCCTGGAAGTTCGGTAGCCTGCTTGTGACAGTCCACGCATGGAAGCAATCGACAGACCCTGTCAGAGATCAGCTACTAGTGTCGAGTACCTGATAGCGCCGGATGCAGCTGACAGTATGACTGACGAGAGCCGGGCACGGCGACGGGCGGGCGGTAAGCTCGGCTGTAGGCAACGCTCCAGAAGGTTAGGTGATAATAAGGGTCTCTGGATCTGATATGGACGGGTGTCAGGATACTCCAGCCTAGATGCCACGCAGCGGCGCCGGTGTGGCTCGCGAGGGCACGAGACCGCATCCTGGATGTCGCCAGTGCTGGATGACGGAGTGAAGCTATTGGACCCCAGCTGGGTGCTTGCATGCAGCGAGTGAATGCTGACGAGTGCCAAGGAACCATCGCGAAGGGGTCGTCCTGGCTTCAGTGGACAGTGGTTGCGGTCTGGACTGCCGCCATGAACGGACGAAGTAACGTGAATGACGGTGTGACCCTGACAGAAACACAGCACAAAGTGTGGTGATGCTTGACACCGCAGTAGTTAGCCACACGCGACCGCCAGAAGCCACCAGCCACCAGCACCAAAGATCGAGGCGTGCTACTCAACCATTGTCTTCGTGGTTCGAAGTCGGTGTACGGATACAACGTCAGTGCACCTACTAACTTATTAGACCACGAATACTGGCCCGTCCTCTTCATGCCAAAGGTTTCCACCCGCGCCAGATCGGGGGGACGAGGCAATTGACGAGCTAACTTACTGCACTGCAGTTGCATTGGGGCACGGCCAATGGTTGTTGATGGGACCAGGCCACAAGCGCCGCTCACCACCCTCAAGTGCCGGGTTAGATGCTGCAACGACATGTTGGTGTCGTGCTGACTGCCGTCCATCGTCACATCTTCGGACCTCGAGGACATTCCGTCCCGCGCGATCTCCGGTCTCCTTTCGCCAGGTTCCTTCTTGATTGCCGTAATTAATGAAGGAGCAGGGACGGATAGAATCAATTCCTGGCCCCCGAGGTTCCTCGCGTCGGGCCCGGGGATCGGTCACGCGAGCCAGATACTCGGGCGCCGGGGCGGACATTGGACAGGGAGATTGGCGCGGGTGGGCAAAATCCCCCGATTCCACCTCATCTCATCGGATCGCCGTGTATTGCAAAAGGCGAAATGGGCCAAGAGTCTAGCGCCGTCGTCGTCGCCGAGGTTCTGGTGTTTAATGGCCGATATTTCGAGCCGCCGTGCGCCTTGGTGTGACCTGGACTACCCCAGTGCCGAGTAGACTACCATCCTTCCCAGGCAAGCTCTGGATATCTGGGTTGCGGTGAGGTGAGGTGAGGTTGCGCCTGCGCCCGCCGACGGCGGATGCACACAAATGGATGGCGGAGGGTTGATTGAAGAGCATCAGGGATGTTCCCCGTAAGCATCCTCCGCAAATCACCAAGAGGAATGCGAGCTTGGTCGGCCGACAAATGATATCAGTCGGACGACAGGACGACTGAGACATGACAACTCGGCAGGCTCAGTGAGACGAGTCGCTCAACCGACTGGAGAGGTTTCGCATCATCCCTGGTGCTGGGGTGAGAGCTTGAAAGCAACCCTCCCAAATCTTATCAATCCCTGCTCTCTCTCTCATTCCCATGTTTCTCTGTTCGTGCACAGTGGCGCCCACCACGAGCATTGAACCCCAAAGCCGTTGTCCATCCAAGCTCTGCAGGGGTCCGCCTGATGATCCCTTCCATTGCGCTTCGCACCTATTGCTGCAATGCACCAGAAGAGCTGCGTTTTAGCTGCTTCTCTCTGAGACTGTGACAGCCAGCGCCGTCGGCGTCGGCACTAACACCAGTTCACCGCGCCGCGCTGGAGCGGAAATGACGACGTCACCGACCGATAACAAAACTCGGAGCTTGGGGCTTGGGAGCTTGAGGTCTCGACCCAGGGATGAAGCCAGTCAGCCGAGCTAGTTCATGATTCCCAATTGCAATGGGACTGGGCGGAGGTGTTGTGACTGTCTATGACAAGCAGCCAAGGTCGCACCGAACATCGAGGATTCGAGGCGAGCATCGCAGCAGCGAGCAGCAAGGGGCCCGCCGCCGCATCCGGATGGACCGGGATTGCCAGCACAACGTTTCGTGGGCCGCCGTGATCCCTGTCTCCCTGTCGTTTGTCGCGTCCGTCCCCTGAGAGATGGGTTGGGCACATGCAGCTGAACCACGCACTTTGTGCTTTGTATGCGCACACTGGAGCAACGCGTGCGAGGTGTAGTGGTTTGTACTGTTGGAAGGATCCCCGGAAACATTGCAGACGAGGGAATCAGATCAGTGATAGGATACAGGATACGGGGCGCGAGCTGCGGGATGCGGGATGCGCCTCGGCCGTTGCGTAAATCGTCAGCCACGCTGTGTCAAAAGGGCAGTACTTTGTCAGGAGTTGAGTACTAATTAATTATGTACGTTTTGTCGTCTTGATGGTTGCACAAGATGGCCTGGGGCTGAAGCGCACAAGGCTGAGCACAGAACTAGCAGAGGACAGCTGGTTGGCGAGAGGACGATCTCGTAAGCACAGGATTGTCTGGCCTGGGTACTTCGTACATAGTAGAGCTTTGTGAAGGCTGTTTGCTTGGCTGCCGGCTACCGGTTGCTCGTTGCTACCCGTGGGTGCTACGGGTTGATGCCCCGTGCTTCTGGTATCCGTACTGGGTTTGCGAGTTGGGTTTGTGAACTAGGTTTGTGAACTGGGTTATGAACATGTGGATGCGACGGGATGGTGAATGAATTGGCGGAGGCTGACCCTGGTCGGAGCGAGGAGAGGGAGGTCTCTCGTAGCGGGAGATTTGCGCTGGAGATACATCTAAGACATGATTTGATGGCTCCAGGAGCGCCCCATGCCACCCCATGGAGCGCCATCTCGTGCGGTCAAGGATGTGGGTGTGGAGCTTTGATGCTTGGTGCGTGTTGGTGTGGAGGGGTTGATGAGTCTTGAGATGGGAGGCGGCGAGGCGCGCGTGACGAGACCGAGGGAGAAAAAAAAAGCATTCCACTTCGCTTCCACCTCCACGCGAAAAAAGGTACATCCGCCAAAGGTACCTCAAGTCCCTGGTTCTTCGGAGAGATGAAAATCAATCCATGGCCTCTCGGCGCTCGTGTGAAACTTTGTCAGTGGGGCCCGTTGGCTTTTTTCCTTCCTTTCCTCTCTCTGTCGGACACTTCCCACTGCGGACTGCTTCGCCCTAGGCCCTACACGGCTTCGGCATCGTCATCGTCAGCATCATCATCGGGAATACGTATTCCCCGGAGAGTTACTGGTTCTTGGCTCTTGCGTGCAGTTCGCTGCTGGGATGGCCCGCGAGACACCCGTCAGCCCGAGGCGGCCGTCCCCTACGACTCGCTCAGGTACCAGACGCCGGGGCCACTCACGGCGGGAGACGATTGTCCTGTCATCTGGGTGTGAGCCCTCGGTATCGGTTTCGCCCTGTTCGTTCCGACCCCATCTATAGGGCCACCGCTGTTGACTGTTTGACGTTTGTGCATGGCGTGTCCTCGGTAGGTTCTATTGTCATCGGGATGTTTGTATTCTGCAAATTCACTTGCGCCTGTAATCTGGGCCCTATCTGCTGTTGTTATGGGCTGTCGCCGTCCTTTGTCTGCTGTTTAAGCCCCCTGGGTGATCGTCACCAATTTCATCTGGCGGAGCCAGAGACAGTGAACCTAATTAGTTGTTAGGCTTCCCCTTACTTCCCCAGGTCTCGTCCAGTGGCTTGCGCCTGAATACGCGCACTCCTCGCCAGCCCGTCAGCCTTGTTGCAAGTCGCGCGGGTCGAGTCGTCGTTGCCCAGAGCGACTGTGCCTCGTCTTGGCCCTGCTGTGCCACAGTGATGGACGCTGCTACGGGGGCTGCACCCCCAGCTCAAGGCGGGCGTTTCGTCGATGGGAGCGGCGGCTGTGCAAACTGGAGAACCGTTTTTTTGTTGGTGACGTTGACGCAGACAAGCCACAATCGAAGAGGAGCGCCGAACCGACACGGACATGAATGATCCTGCCTCGTCTCTCTCTCTTCTCCATCCCGTTCATCTCGTGGGAGTTTGGGATTGGGTACTGAGGTGAGAGAGCTGAGCAGCTGGGGTCCCGCCCGCGGAGATGGGTGATGGGGACCGACCACGTCGCAGCCCCCCCTCTAATCTTACACACTCTCTTTCGCCTTGCCTGTGAAGGTGCGAGCAACCGAGCAAGCAAGTTCGAGCTCCAGCGCCATCAGCCTTCGCTGCGCCATGGGATCGTGGCCTCCCCTGGCCTTGAGCAGCATCATCATCCGCATCTTTGAAGTGTCGACATGCTTGCCCATCTGCTTGTCTGCCCTGATTGAGCGGGCCAAGAGAAAACACTCGCCTAATTTAGGTGAGGTCCTACGTTGGTCAAGAGGCATCCACATGGCAAGGCAATCGGGCAGGGATCGATCGTGGGCTGCCTCCCGCTCACTCATCCGCGGGGGATCGCGATGCGAGCTGGTCGTGCCATTCATTTCTCTAGAAATGAGCCAAAATCAATTAACATGCGCATCCTCCGTAGCAGAAAACGTATTTCGTATAGCGACAGTGGAATACGTCCGTCCGCCCGGGCCGATGCGGACTTCTGCTCCTTTGTCCAGCTCAGGCTTTTCGGACAGTGTCATTCAAACTGAAGCCATGAAGCGCCTGCGGCCTGCACTCACGCGACAATAGGCCAATGAGCGTCCAATGGCCCGCGGTGGGCCCTTGGCGCACGCCGCAGGAAATTGCCGTAATACACCGGCGTCGGGCTCCCGCAAACTCCGTGCCTCCGCCAGCTCCGGAGGTGCAAAAAACCGATGCGATGCGCGATGTGCGATGTGTCAGCAACGCTGCACGCGAGCGGACACACGCGACTCATCGGAGTCCGCACTCGTGAGTGGCTCCCGGCGTCCCGTCAGTGGCCGTCAGTGGCATCCGCGGCCGTCAGAAACCCAAGCTAGAGCCGTGACGGAGGCCCTAATCGGGCTTAGCCCGTCGCCCCACGCAATTTCGCAGATGAAAAGCCCTGCGGCCGGGGGGATACTTGGACCCCTTGTACTCGCTGGCCCTTCCCGCAGCTTCCGGGGCCGTCCCATCAGCGTCAGCCACAGACAGCGCCGTCGCTCCCTGGAAACCATGCCCTGCAATAGCCCCGAGGCCCTGTAAGCAAGAAACCGCTCAGTGGGTTGGGGGGTAGTTTTGCTTAGCGCTGGCCCCTGTAAGCTTAGGTTCCAAGAGGTTGTGTGCTGCAACGCGCTGTAGCCTACCGCTAGGTGCCAGTAGCAGCGGTACTTGGCAGTTAGCGGAGTGCGAGCCCAGCTGCTGCCCGCGAGCGAGTCCGAGGGCGAGTGTCCGTGTAAGAGCGAGCCCCCCCGGCAGGTACCTGGCTGGCGAGCAGATTCAGCAGGGCTCTGCACCCAAAGCCGCCCCTTCTGCACCACATGCTGCACTTCGTCATCATCTCGAATCCCTCCACTCCTCCTCCGCTCCTCATCTCTCTTACCCTTCCCTTCCCTTCCCTTTACTACCTCTACTCCTCGCCTCTTCCTCCTCCTTCTATTTCCTCTGCTTCTCCCCCCTCCTCACCTCGGCCACTCAAGCATCACTCTCTCTCCCTCTCTCCGCCTTCGCGCCCATTAGCTTGACGTCTGCTCTGTGTGGCGTCCTGTCGCGTGCTGCCTTGCGTCCATCATCCCCGGCCACCTGCTCCGACGGCGACTGCTTCCAGACGACCATCCGATCCCCCGACCATCCGATTCTCTCGACGCCAATAGGATAACTGCTAGTCACCAGGTTACTTGGATTATGCGGTAGCTTTTGGACATTTGATATTGGGTCAACGACGAAAATTTTCTACCAACCGACCTCCTACGCCACCCCTTTGTCTCCTTCGCGTCCTCAACCCCCGACGGCGACAATGAACGACTTCACTGGCTCCCTGTCGGGCAAGTCCAAGCTGCAGCTTCTCTGGCCCGAGCATCTCAACTTGCCCTTCCTCAACACCATCCCTCACCGATACCGAATTGGCCGTCGCCGCAGCAAGTCAAAGTCGAGGGCGCATCCCGGTGTCGACGACATCACCACCCTGAAGAGGTCCTTCAATGCCTGGGACGGTATCCGTGACCTCCAGTCACACAAGTGGCGTACCTCGGATCTTCAGTATGCCTTCATTACGCTGGTTGCTCTCTTTTCGCTATGGATCGCCCCTCCAGCTCCCGGCCTGAAGACTCTCGCTGTTATGGCCAGTGTCTGGGTCTCTCTTATGCCCGCTACTCGACAATTCTTCCTACCTTCAGCAGTAATTTGGTGTTGGTTGCTCTATTTCTTTTGTAGCCGGTAAGCTCCGCCTCTGGTTTGCGTACTTCCGCTCGTTCCGTCTAACAAATTTGCCAGATTTATTCCGTCCGAGTACCGCCCTCATATCTGGGTTCGTGTCCTTCCGGCTCTCGAGAACGTCCTCTATGGTGCCAATCTCTCCGCGATCCTGTCTGCCCACCAGCATCCCATTCTCGACATCCTCGCGTGGCTTCCCTACGGCATCATGCACTTCGGTGCCCCTGCCGTCTGCTCCCTAATCATCTTCATCTTCGGCGCCCCAGGCTCAACCCCTGTTTTTGCGCGAACTTTCGGCTGGATGAGCATCCTCGGCGTCACCATCCAGATCGTTTTCCCTTGCACTCCGCCATGGTACGAGAACGAGAACGGTCTTGTCCCGGCCGCGTACGGAATGCCCGGATCTCCCGCCGGTCTTGCCCGGATCGATGCCATCTTCGGTGTCGACTTTTACACTACCAACTTCACCGCTGCGCCGCTGCCGTTCGGTGCATTCCCCTCGCTCCACGCCGCCAACGCCGTTCTCGAGGCCCTTTTCATGTCCCACTGCTTCCCCCAGTTCCGAACCTTCTTCATCGTGTATGCCGGTTGGGTCTGGTGGGCTACCATGTACCTCAGCCACCACTACGCCATCGATCTGGTTTGTGGAGGTCTCATCGCAGCCGCCTTTTTCTACGTGGCTAAGGCTCGATGGATGCCCCAACGTCAGGAGAACAAGATGACCCGATGGGACTACGAATACGTTGAGTACGGCGACCAGCACAAGGTCTCGGACGAGGAGTACGGCGAGTACTTTGGTCTCGGTCTGTTGGATCGCCGCAGGGCCGACTCTAGCGATGGATGGACCGTTGCTAGCAGCTCCAGCTGCAGCTCAACAAGTGGCACCATGAGCCCGACCCTCTCCGACGAAGCTCTACCAGGACTCCTGGTAGACTTGGCGAATAACGGTCAGATCTGGAACGGCAACGCACCTCCACCTCGAGACGTCGAACTCAGCGAAGTAGTTGTGGTGCGGTAAACGACTCGAACCCTTCACACACACACACATACTCGAATATGGCAACCGCCGTCTCTTAGCACACGTTGTGTCGAGAGATTCATGACTCCTACACCTGATCCTCACATTAATTTTTGGCGTCACTATATTTTATTTTTTACATCTTTGGCATTCATCCGCACAGCGACAAGGCGTACCTCGGTGTTTCACGACAGAAACTGGATTCTGACGCCGGGCCGTCAGGGGCGGAAATTGTAATAATGGGAACTGGGGATTCAACGACATCCCCATAATGCATATAATCCTGGAGGGACGACGGAATCTGATAGAGTAATGTATACACAACAGAGGAGGTTAATTGGTGCACGGGAAGAGGGGAAAACCCTGCACAGAGACGATCGCTACTGAGCCTCGTGTCGGGGACAAAAAAGACACAAAGGTTCTCTTGATGAGGACCCATCGGGACTGGCTCACTGCCTCCCGGTTGGGATTGGGGATGCACTTGCTCGGCGCACGGAGGCGGGATGCAAGGGAGATGGACAACGGAGATACCAAAGATACCACTCGCTAGACATCAGGAGTTAAGAGGAGATGATGAATAACAGACATTATGAGCTGTTAACACTTGGCATACACCGTGACGCTGCAAATTTTCTTAATCTAGGTTTTCTAGTAGGAAGTGATCATCACGTTGAAGCTTTAGTAGACATACCAAGGACCCAGTTCCTTCAAACCTTCCAATCCTGTCGCGATCAACTCCTTCCGGTAACTGGCCCTAACGGCAACCAACTCTCAGCCATATTCAAGTCTGAAGGTATGAATTAGTTTGATCAGTATATTCCTAGGTGCTTAAAAAAGCGTTGGATATCAGACCGGGACTATTCAGGATGACAGTTACAAAAATACGATTCATTCTACTTGGGTGATCTCCCTCTCTCCAATCGTCGTACGAAAGACTATTATTCCTCGCTCGGTTTCTCCAATCTCACAGAGCGCTCCTCGAGAGGGGGTAAAAGCTAGCAGTCCGGATGTAATGAAGGGACTAACAAGGCAAACTCAACAAGTGCTTCGTGAACCAGAAGGCGCCAACTCGATACATCTCACAGCATCACACAGTCCAGGCCGCGAGCGTTAAAAGGAGAGCATAAAGGCGATAAATAAGAGACTCCGCGTATAGAACGCCCTGTTTGCCTCGCTGCATTTGGCGGGTGGTGCTGGTATCTACAAACAAGAATTCGGAACATGGGCATTGAAAACTGACAGGGAAACAAGGGGGGGGGAGCGGGGGCAACATGAACGGAAACAAGAGGGATAGGAAAGCAGAGCAAGTAGGACTGCTAGAGATGTCCTTGCAAGAAAATGAATAACCCTCCCCCTTGGATAGATGCCCTATGAGACATGGGACGGCGATCCTGCGGTCCGTCCAACCCACCTCAAGCTCTTGATGAGATGTGAGTTTTGGTGGTTCATGGAGGGAAATAAAAATGAGAAGTAAAAAAAAAGGAGAAAATGATAACCAGAAATCCTGGCTGCCTCCCATAGATTGATTGATTGATGCTTGTGGTTGCACCTCCGTTTTCCCTCGCTGCGGTCGAATATCCTGATATGCCACTTCTTCGCAATATCGAAGCACGAGCTTCAACGTCCTCTATCGTGTTTCGTATCACTCGTTCTAGTACTGTTCTCGAAGTACCAAGGGATCCTGAGTCATCAATGCGTTGCTCCAGGCAATTTCTCCGACCCGTCCTTTGGCTATCGTCTCATCGCCTGGCCGGTCCAGAGACCTTTGCTCGTCTCGACGACACGATTGCCATTGTTGCCCGGCTGCAGCGCTGCGGGGACACCGACGTTCCCTGTGTTGCCCATTACCACATCGATCTCGCTCTGTGTCCCGTAGCCGCTGTCCTTTGTATGGTTGTTCTCCATGGAGATGGCGCTATCGTCCTTTCGGACTCCAGGTTGGTCCTGTGGTGGTGCGCGGGCTGCTGCTGCATTTCCTCTCGAGGGCTCCTTGGAGCGGGCGCCGTTCATCATGCCATTCTGGGCCTCGCGCAATTTGTTAATAGCGCGAACGGTATCAATGGCAGCATGTAGCGTCCGGCGGGCGTTGAAGTTCTTCTTGATGTTGGGCAGAAGGTTCTGGCTCTCGCCGTCGGCGCTGAGGAACCCGGCGACGAAGGGATGTTGAAGGGCCTCGTGGGCAGTGATACGCTTAGTGGCATCAATGGTTAGGCATCTGCGGATGAAGTCCTTGGCGTGGTTGGAGACACCCCGCCAGTACTCGACTGGGGTGAAGCTGTAATCGGCATTGAGGATGGCCTGCATCTCTTCAAAGTCGGAGTCGCGGTCGAAGGGGGTGTAGCCGCACAGGAGGAAGTAGGTGATGACGCCGAGGGCCCAGAGGTCAACAGGCTTGCCGTGGCCAGTCTTCTTGAAGATCTCGGGGGCCATGTAGCCGGGGGTGCCGCAAGTAGTAGTGAGAACGTGGAACTGCTCCTCGTCCATGATGCGCGAGAGGCCGAAGTCGGCGATAAGGAGGTCGGCATTGTCCTCGGGAGTGCGGAAGAGGAGGTTTTCGGGCTTCAGGTCGCGGTGGACGATTCCGTGGTCGTGGAGGTAAGCGACAGCGGAGAGGGTGGCACGAATGAGGTCGGCGGCATCCGATTCGTAGTAGGAGCCCTTGCGGCAAATGCGATCGAAGAGCTCGCCGCCAAGGGCGAGATCGGTGACGAGGTAGAGGTTGTTCATGGTTTCGAAGTAGTCGACGAGAGTGAGGATGTTCTGGTGGCCCATAGAGACCTTTTTGAGGACGGCAATTTCATTTCTGACCTGTTTTGCGCCATGGCTTGTTAACCACGGGAGAGAGCAGAGGGAGTTGCCAGTCGGGAGGAGTAGATGGACAGGAGAAGGGACGAGCGGGCAGAGCAGAGGCAGCGTACCATGTGTTCTCGGCCGGCCATGAGGCGCTTGTTGATGACCTTGGCGGCATAGTATCGGCCGGTGTCGATGTGGACGCATTCCTTGACGACGGAGTAGGAGCCGGCTCCCAGGGTCTTGCCGACCTTGTATCTACAGGGCTGGACCTGGGGTGGCGACTGTTGTTGGCGGGCGGCGTCCATCTTTAGGAGGGAGGGAGGGAGGGAGGGAGGTCTGGCGATTCGGCGATAGGGGAAGAGGTGGACGGAGACGGGATCGGGGACGGAGACGAGAGGACGGAGACGAGAGGACGGAGACGAGAGGACGGAGGTGGAGGACGGAGGTGGAGGGTGACGCGAGATGCCCCGCAAAGGCGTGGGCTGAACGTTCGTTGGCGGTGGGGAGGAGCAGCGAGCGAGCGAGCGCAGAATGGCGAGAGAAGGAAGAGATAGTGCGAGGCGAGTAATAAAATATACGCGGATATAGATTGGGAGTCGTTCTGGTGGCGAAGCTGGCTGTAGAGGAATGAACGAGGACGGGGATTCGATTCGGCTGGGCGTCGTGACTGTCAGCAAGCAAGGTTGCTGCTGATTTGCCTTGCGGTGCGGGATGCCAAAAGGATGGATCTGATGAGTGAGAGTGAGAGGGGGGGCGCTGATGTACAAGTTTGTGCTGTAGGGCGACAAGGTGGGATGGGGGGGGAACGAAAGTCAGGCTTGCGATTGTCTATCGGATTGGAAGCTGGTTGGTCTAGACTCGAGTTGAAGCCTGGTGCGCAAATCGTCTGCAGAGGCCGCCCAGGACCTTGTTGGTACTGTTTTTTTTTTCCTTTGTATTTTTATGGTTGTGACTTTTATTACCGAGTCGCAGTAAATCCATTTCCGTTTGGACGGGCCACCGTCGTGCCATCTCATCCCATCACCCCATGCGCCATGCGTCATGGCTACCCGACAGGGGGGCAGCTCAGGCAATGGGCATTCATCGTGTCTTGTTAGTCTATACGAATACAATTGTCCTATATCTGAAGCAATGAAGGCTCCTGCATGTCTTCCTCACCTACCTAGACCAGGTGGTCTGCACGTGTAGCCCTCGCGCAAAGTCCACTTCTTGTAGCACTGTTTCCAGTCATTTCGGCTCGATCCGCCCTTTTGCCACGTTACGCGAAACCTGCCCTTTGCCACCGACAGCACCGAGTCCTCGTAATCAGCAATCTTTTGGTTGATCATGGTACTTTGTTTAGCTTTAGTGGTTTTGGCCCCCGCTCTCGTCTGATCTCATCCAGACGAACTGTAGCGGTCACAATGACCTTCCAAGACCATTGTCATGGCTCCTATCGCCATGCGGCATCCGACAACAGAGTGCAGTGATGAGATCCAATGATGGGATTTAGAACATGCCTCTCTAACCGAGATCTAGGGCTCGGATTGTCACTGTTGTCCAAAGCCCTTGCGTGCTATCTAAGTTATTCCTCGGGACCTGTCGCAATCATGTATTAGTCCGAAGGTCCCCGACGTGCCTGCTTCTTAGCACTGTTGAGCTTTTTCTCCTTCACCCGGGTGTCATGAAACCTGTCCCGTCTAAAATATCAAGTATTAGCGACTATTCGTTACCTATATTTCCTCGAGAGGGCTGTTTAGGGAGAGACCGACATGTCTTTGTGCTTCTGCTTCTTTTCTTCACTGGTTTCGGCAGGGGTCGCTTCGTAGTAGATACGCATCACCTCGTCGACCAGCTTCTTCCGGTTGTCTTCAGCATTGGCATCCCGTGACCGAGACGTCTGCGCTTGGAACGTCAAGGAGTCGCTGTTTGCCGTGTAGTATTTGGACCCCCGGATGCTAGAATGCAACGACTTTGGGAGCACGGAAAGCAGGTCCTTCACGGGGTATGCGGTAATGGCCTTGGTCTCCGTCCTTGAAATGTGAGCGCCCCGGTGTTCCGCATAAAGACGCGAGCAGCGTTCTTACTTGTTGACATGCTGTCCGCCTGGTCCGCTGGATCGCGCATATGTGATGTTGCCTTTGGGGAGTTGCGCCGGGCTGAAGGACTGGTACCAGGAGCGTGCTTCGGCGAGGGCGTCTCGGTCCAACTCAGCCTCAAACGCTTGATATCGCTTGAACCGCGCGGGAGAAAGCGTGTTAGACAACGGGCCCAGAGAGGACTTCCAGGGCCTCAGTGACCTAATAATCGGTCGCTGGAGCATCGTAGCATCAGGCGTTGGGCTGTGTGGTCCCTAACTCGATGGATTTGGAGGCTGCAACAGACCAAAGTTGCCTACTAACAGAGGCAAGTGCAACTGGTCGCCAGCGGCCGCAACTACTACTCTTCGCAGGTGGCCTGGCGGGGGCGGGGGCTTGCCACTTTTGGGGGCTCAAAACTGCTGCACCGCAGTGCCTTACCGCCTTACCGTAAACCGCCTAGTGCCCTTGCAGCCAGGTTTTGTGTGCGCGCCCAATTACGCCGTCAGCCTCATCCAAAGATTCCCAACCAGCCTTCTTCTCTTCCAACTCTCCCTCCCTCTACGAATACCGCCATCAAATACGACAGTCGACAGTCATATTCTCTCCGTCATCACTTGTCGAACCGAAGCCCTTAGAGACGGCCCAGCTTTCATCCTCACCATCTCCCTCTACTCTTCTAACCTCTCTACCTCTCTCCACCTCCTTCTGCCTATCTCTCTCTCGCTCTCTCGTGCTCTCTCGCTCTCTCGCCGTTCCCTCCCCCACCAACCAGCCCACTCCTCCCTCGTGCGACACGCCCATCTCCGACGTCGCAAAACGGCCACTTGCTCGCTCGCTCGTTCGCCTGCTTGCTCCCTCCAGACCTTGTTGTTACCCTCTGCAAACCCACACATCATCCTCTCAAACAAAAACCCCCGGTCCTCTATTGCGCCAAGTTGATCGTCGCAACCGCCTCCACCCGTCCACTGACAAGACGAACTCCAATTCTCCGTCTCCATTAGACTGCAACCCTTGACTCGTTGTCGCCTGTGCGATTGCGGCTCCTTGGGACCTCCCTCTCAAGCTTTCCACGTCCACGGTCCCATATAGCCCACATTTTCGCATCCCACATCCCGCTTTCTGCGTCCTGCGTCCTGCTGCCAATCAACCCTCCAAAAATCCCCAACTTCATATGAAGCCAGAGCCCGAGGCAGAGCTGCAGGCCACTGCCAACCTCTCCCCAATCAGCCCCTCGCCCGTCCACTCGGTTGCGCCCCAGGTGGTTCCCGCGCTGCAAGACAGGGTCGATACTATCGACGCCATGGTTGCTGCCGCTGCTGCTGCTGCTGCTGCCGCCGCCTCTGTCGCCGCCAATGCCTCCGCTAGCAACGATGTCGACCTCGATCCCCTTCTGGGCGCCGGTGATGACGATGTAGTAGATGACGACAGCCTCAACGACCCTTACGGCGAGATCGACCAAGACTCGTCCGCCCAGCCCCAGCACCCGCCGCAGGAGGAACAGGAACTGTCCGACATCAATGATGATTACGCAAAGACGTTTGACTCACCCATTGGCCTGGAGGAGGTTGAAGGCGGGGACGTTCAGCCAGAAGATGTATCATCAATGCCGCGAGAATCCAACCACGTTTCTCTTTCGTCCGAACACTTGACAAGCCACCCATCAGAGACCTCACATGCCGCTCCTGAATCGCCATCCACCTCAGCCCAACAGGCTCAGTCCGGTGCATCGACCCTGACCGCCACCCTCCCTGAAGCTGAAGCACGTCCCGACGAGTCGGCGACGTCGACCGAGCATCCTCCCAACCCGGGCCCAACAAGCTTCCAGTCGGTGACCTCTCCCTCCACGACCAGTGCAGGCTCCAACTCCGCCGGGTCTCCCAACCCGTCGGCTGATATCCAGAGACTCGTGGCAGACCTCACTGCCCCCGCTGAACCCACCGCCAGCGATGACCCATTTGCCTTGTCCGCAAAGGCTGAAGTGCCCGCCGGCGCATCCTCTGTTCTCCCATCGTCTGCGTCCCTCCCCCCGAGGCCCCCGTTGCCGCAAGCAGCATCCCAATCGTATGCCTCGCAGCACCATCCATCCGCCTCCAGTTCAAGTATCCCAGCCAGTGTCGCCGTCCCGCCAACCCCGGGCCAGCCCTCTACTTATGTCGCTGTGGGCGCGCCGGGGCTGTCTCAAGATGCATTGGGCAACCTCCCGCCTGTCGCCACTGGTCTCAATGCATCTGCTGCCATCACATCCATGACTGCCCCTCCTTACCCACCCCAATCTCCCGCGTATGCTACTGATAGACCTCAAGATTTCGATTATCAGCGACAATGGGACCAGTTCATGGCCGATGAGCGGCAATACATGTCCGAGGCCAAATGGGACCGGTTTCCCGAGGGCTCTCGTCTCTTTATTGGTACACGCTCCGCGTCTGGCGCGTCCAAAAACGGCGCTCACATATTCTCTACAGGCAATCTTTCCAGCGACAAGGTATCGAAGCGTGATGTATTTGATTTGTTCCACCGATTCGGAAGGCTCGCTCAAATTTCCCTCAAATCGGCCTATGGCTTTGTGCAATATCACACTGTCGACGAAGGACACGCTGCCTTAGAGAATCTGCAAGGAATCGAGATCAAGGGGCGCAGAATCCGTGAGTTACCCGCCCGTTTGCATACTGTCCACTCCGATTCTAACAATTAATAGACCTCGAGATATCTCGTGTCCAAGACAAGTCCAAGAAAGAGAGAAATCGAAGTCCGGAACGAGCACGCGGCCGTGATGGTGGAGGACGAGAGAGTAGCGGTCGCGACGGCAGTGGACGTGATGGCGGAGGTCGTGATGGTGGTGGACGCGATGGCGGTGGGCGTCGAAATGACCGATTTAATCACCCGAACCGGGACGACTACCGGCCAGGACGCACTCATTCACCCCGTCGAAACGACTATCAAAGAGAGGAAGGCTATGGCCGGGACCGAGGATTTCACGACGGTGGCCGAGGAAGAGGACGATCGCGATCTCCCAGCGGCTATGCGCGCAACGACAAGGAATCCTACCGGAGGAGAAGCCCCAGTCCTTACGCGCGGCCTCGACATGAGGCCGAGATTGACCTTCCCCGTCGATACGGAGCCGACGTTCCGGATGTGCAAATCATCCTCCAACCAGATGTCAACCGAGACTTTGTCAACTGGGTCGAGCAGATATTCA
This sequence comes from Neonectria coccinea, assembly GCA_019137265.1. NCBI lineage: Eukaryota > Fungi > Ascomycota > Sordariomycetes > Hypocreales > Nectriaceae > Neonectria > Neonectria coccinea. Next base: position 93,827 of record WPDF01000269.1, read on the forward strand.
AGACGAAGGGCCTGAAGTCGGAGGTTATGTTCCTCCACCCAAGAATCCCCAAGGACGCAGTCATCCAACGTCAGGCCGCGGAGGGCGTTCACGCCGTGGTAGACCTCGATCTTCGGGCTCAGAACCTTGGCAGAATCCCGGTGCAGGCATTCGACCGCTCCGCCGGTTTGAGCAACGTTCGGTTCGATCAATACGTCGACCTAGACCCTCCCACAGCGGCAGAAGTCATTCTGAGAGCCAAGGCCTCGGGCGCCACAGCAGCATATGGCCAGCCATACGGTGCTGTTACTTACGCCAACCCATATGCTGGGCAGCCTCAACAGTTGGGAGGGTTCCCCGTTGGCCAGCCAGCCAACCAGTATGCGCAGCAGATTCCCGCCAACGCAACAGATGTCGCCGGTCTCATGGGTCAGGTTGACAACGCCACGCTCCAGCGGTTACTGGCATCAATCCAAACCAGCGGACAAGGCGCCACTGCGCAACACATGTCAAATGCGGGTGTTTCGGGTGCTTCACAAGTTGACATCCAGGCCATCTTAGGGAGCCTGGGCGGTAATGCTGCTGCTCAGCAGCAGGCAGCTGTTCAAGGAGCATATGGAGCGGCGTATGGAGCCCAGGCAGCACCAAACGGTGGGGTCGTCAACGGCGATTCTGCGGTCCAGGTCCAGAATATTATGGCACAGCTGGCCCGGTGGCGACAGTAGTTGCTGTTTTCTGAAACAAGAAGGTCGAAGGAGTCGTTTGGCGTCGTTGTTCTGTTCACCTTGATGCCGATTACGAGATTGGAAACCTCGCTTTCCACATGAGTTTTTGATGTTTTCTTTTCCTAGTTCAAGGCATATAAGCCCCTCATTATCGACCTGGGCTCTCTCACAGAAGAGATTAGAGTGTGTTTGGCATTTTCGGGCAACTTGAAAAGCCATGACGGTCGAAAGCAGGCGGGTGCAGAGGTGTTAGTGGGAGGAGGGGGATGAGCAAACGACGAGTCGGTTTCGGAATGGAGTCAAGTATCATATATCCTAGCAATATCATGTTGTCTGACTATCACCGCTATCGGATATTTAAATTAATGTGGCGTGACAGGTCCCGGGACAAGCATGCTATGTGTGTGATTCCAGGTCGGAGGTTATCACAAAGTTGTCAAATAGGTAGTGTTTTACTCTTGTAACATAGACGACGTATTTTGCGCTAAATGACCAAGCCGCAATCTATCGTTCAACGCCAAAGCAAATTTATTCTAAATATGCCTACTCACCAACCAAAGCTCTCATTATGCCACCACACATCCCGGCCCTTCATGACCCAGGGCGTGATGCACCGTCGCAGCTCCCTCGCCATCTGAGCCGGCCCGCAGACCAGCACGGCGACCTTTTCGTTGGGCGCCGTCTTGAAGGTGTCGTCGACGATTTTCTCGAAATTGGGCCGGTTCGGATTTTGAGCGTCGCGCAGGGTGTCCATCTGGATGTCTTCGCTGGTCGCTGTGTTGGAGGCGCCCATGTCGCCGGTGAGGAAGAGGTGCACTTGGTCGTCGTTGACGAGGCTTTTGCCAGTGGCGTCTGAGGGAGCCCAGGTCGCGTCGCCGGGGGACCGGATGGCCCAGACAAACTGGACACGGGCGGCTGGACTGTCGGAGAGGATTGCGTGGTATATAGGCACGGCGAAGGTGGCGCCGACACCGCCAGCCACGAGGAGGATACGGCTGATGCTAGGATCTAGCAGGTCAGAAAATGTCTTTCCCACCGCGCCATAGGGACCTTCGATGCAGAGCGGGATTCTGCCCTCGGGGGTTGAAGGAACTCCGGCAGCGGCGAACTCGGCGAGGCGGGTGGTCATGGGGCCGGTCTTGCTCCGGGCGACAAAGGTCAAGTCGCCGGATTCTTCGTTGGCAGAGACAACGGTGAATGGGTTGTAGAGGAACTCGAACAGGAGGCTGCTCGTGGATAGGGGGTCGGTGCTCGGTCGGGACGGGGGCGGCAGGTTGAGGTACAGGTGGGCTCCGGGGTGCGACTTGAACTTGAGGATGTTCTTGGCCGGCATCGCGGCCGAGATCTTAAGGAGGTCGGTGCCGGGAATCGCCTCGACGACGGCCGGCGCGGTGACGGTGGTCAGCTTCCGGGCAGCGAGATCCAGGACCAGGAAGCCCACGGCCAAGCAGACGTAGACCCGGGCGGACTCGGCGTGGCAGAAGATGAGCGGCGGCACCCCGAAGGCGGCGACGAGGTGGACGACGAAGAAGACGCGGTACGACAGCTGGCGCACGAAGACCATGGCGGTGCCGTTGAGGGCGTTCATCAGCGCAAAGGCCGCGACGCCGGCGAAGACGACGGGCGCGAGGAAGCGCTTGAGCCAGATGCCGGCGTCGACGAAGAAGACGTTGTAGAAGACGGCGTGCAGCGCAAGCAGCGCGTAGATCAGCCGCCCGAGCACGCGGTGGTAGCGGTTGAGCTCCTCGTGCGACGAGCGGAAGAAGTAGCCGAAGGGGCTGAGGTACTTGAGCGAGAGGAGGTACTGCACGGGCAACTGCGAGGTTGCGATGGCGCCGAAGCGCTTGGTGAGGTGGAGGTAGTCTAGACGGGGAGTCAGTATATTCGATTGATTTGATATCAGGTCCAATCGACGCAGAGGGTATGAAGCTCGAGAACGAGTTGACGACTTACCATCCCCCGTGCCGCGAACACAGCACACCAGCAACCAGCCCATCCACACCACGCCGCCCACCCACTCGTCGCGCCGGCCCCAATGCGCGCCGAGGAAGAAGACGTCCCCGCCCATCCACCACCGCAGCCGGGCCCATCGCCGGCCGAGGTCGCCGGCCCACGAGCGCCGGCGGGCCTTGAGCGCCGGGGAGCCGGGCACCTCGCGATAGCGGCCGCGGCCGCGGGACCGGCGCACGCGGGCCACGGCGCGGACGGCCAGGAGCGCCGCCGCCGGG